>PVJH01008492.1:0-84903 GCA_004026705.1 Nesogale talazaci | reverse complement strand
GCGCTAGCTCCCCCAGGGGTTTGGCGCTGGGCGTTGGGCGCGGCTTGCAGCCTCCGCCGCCAGGCGACCGAAGGGGGCGAGCGGTCCGGTGGTCCGGCCGAGGCCGATTCCTGGGCCCGATTCCTGGGCCCTTGCAGTTGACTCCCCTCGCCAGCCCGCGTCCTTCCCCCTCGGAGCGTCTCCCGGGGGTTCGCGACTCGTGGGGGAGAACGTTGTCAGGAGAAAGGAGGCGCTTTGGAGACAGCGTGGGCTGGAGGCGCGGAGGTGGCGGCGTCCCCAGATCGGGGGCGGGCGCTCCGCAGACGCGGGTGGGCTGAGCAGCCGGACTTGGAGAAGAAAAAGCTGGGGGCCAGAAAGTGGCCACGAGTGCAGGGAGCGCCGCCGCGGGCAGCGCCCCAGCACGGGCCCGGGGTCCGCCTGCGCCCGGAGAGGGGCACGCGCGTCACCTCGCCCCGCCGCGAGTCGCCCACGCGAAACCCGCACCCCGGGGGGCGCGCCAGGACGGTCCCTCCCCTAGTGTGGCCGCCCCCATCTGGGACCGCGGTCTGCTGGCCCAGTCTTCCTAAGCACCCGGGCCGGCTCTGTGCGCCAGGTAGGAAGCAGGCTCGGCTTCGGGAGTCGTGTGTAAGGAAAACGCCGTGCCCAGTCAGGGGCAGGCTATCACCCGGTCCTCCGACTCCTCGGGACGGACTCCGCGGCCACTGGCCCGCTAGACCGCGTTGGATCCGTGGGGGAAGCCAGCCTGTTTCCCTGAACGCTCCTTGCTTTAGTCTCCGCTGCCGCACTTCAGCCATCAGGCTTGGGAGCCCACAGGGGTGGGACTGGGAAGCTTCCAAAGACCATGAGGACGCGTCTCCGGGGGGAGCCCGTAACCTTTACCTGTTGCGGGGAGCTGGAGCCCTGCAGGCCCACAGTCCCCGTCCACCCCCCGCAGTCGCTCTCCCTCCTTCCCCCGGAGGCAGAGAAGCAGGGGGCCTAGGGCGCCCAAATCGCCAAAAACCCAAGTTCTGAGCCCCAAGACTCGGCGGCGTTAGGCGACAGTTGGTCCCCCGCTGGCTTTCCCGGGACCCCCAAGAAGTCTCCAAAGGCGGCCACTCCCGCTGAAGCGGTTGGATTCGGCCGGACGTGGCACCCAGGCGACCACCCCTCTCCCGGGGAGCGGCGCGTCCCCCACGCCAGGCGGGCTTGGGCGCCTCGGGTTGGCCGGCCCTGAAGCCCTGCGGCCGCGGCCAGTCGGCTCCTCCCCGCCCCGGGGCTCCGGCTGGCCAGGTGCGGAGGCCAAGAGGCCAGGCAGTGCGGCCCCGGAGGGCAGGTTCCGCGCGGAGAAGGCGCGCTCGCGGCCAGCCCCGGGGACTCGGAGTTGCCCCCAGTCGCTGCCACCTCCCGGGCGAGCCGCCCGCCCCCGGCAGCGACAGGGACCCGGCCGGCCGGCTGGCTCGCTCTCCCTCCTAGGTGCCGAAGCGAGGTCGGCTGAAGGAGCCTAGCCCCGCGCGGCCAGCTCGGGGACACCCAGCGCCAAGCGCCTCCCTTCTCCCCCGTCCCCGACCCCCGCTCTCGGCGCCGCAGACCCACAGCGCTCTCCTTCGGAGAGAGATCCCTGCAGGGCCTCTGAGCGAGACGGACAGACGGACGCGGAAAGCCCAGGGAGGGCAAACGAGTTCCTCCCCGTCTCCTGTCAGGCAATTACTGGCGAGCTCGTGCGCCGGGAGGGGAGGGAGGAAGCGAGGGAAGGGCTCGAGGAGGGGAGGGGAGGGGGAGGACGGAAGGGGGGGGGCGGTGGGAGGCGAGGGTGCAGTTGGTGAAACTCCTCTCTCGTCTCCTGCTCATCTTTTCACTGCTCGCTCCTCTCCTTCTCGCAGACACCCCGGACCTCCCCTGGGCGCCAGCTCCTCGGCTCCGACCGGTCCAGAGACAATCTGGATTTTTTTTTTTTCTTTCCTTTCTGGAAATTGGCTTTGGTGTGTGTTTCCCTAACTCACTCCTCCCCCTCCCCACCTCCGCTTTTTTTTTTTTTTTTTTTTTTTTTTGAGACATGGCTGGGGCAGTGGCTCCTGGAAGAGGAACAAGTGTGGGAAAAGGCAGAGGAAGCCGGAGCTAAAGGACAGGATGCAGGCGACTTGAGACACAAAAAGAGAAGCGTTTCTCTCGGATCCAGGCACTGACTGCTTGGCGGCGTTCCTTTCTGCAAGACGGGCTGGAGGATCTGACCGCTTCGCCTGGACCGAGAGCGCGGGGGATTTTTTAAAGATTACTCTCTGGGCTCGCTCGTGCCTCCACGACCTCCTTCGCCCGCTGCTGCCCGGGGATCCGGAGCAGGGAGAATGGAGAGGGGACTGCCGCTCCTCGGCGCCGCGCTCGCCCTGGCCCTTGCCCTGGCCGGCGCGTTTCGCAACGGTAAGTGACAGGCGGAGGCGCGTCTGACAGCGCGGTGCCCGCGGCTGCCGGGCTGCGGGCGTCTCGGTGGGCTCAGCCTGGCACCCCAGCGAGCCCAGCGGATCACGCGGAGCCACTGGGCTGAGCGCCGGGAAGAGACGGCCCCCTCCACCGCCCGGGGCTTGGGGAAAGGAAACTTTTCACCAGGTGGAGAAATGGCGAGATCGAACCGAGGTGCATGGCCCGAGGATTTCAAGCCCTCTGGCTCCCACCTGAAGTCCATCTTCCGCTTGTGGGGGCTTTCCGATCGCGGTTGCGAGACCGAGCTGCCTACCTTGGCCCGATCAGCACGCCAATTACCTTAATAATGTTTCCTCCCCAAGGCAATTAGATGAGCCTCCCTTTCAAAAAATCTGATGGCAGTTAAAAGTTAATGAACAGTTTACCGGGAGAATTTCCTGGTTCTCCTGCAGCTACCCCCAAAGTACTTCCTATGGCGGGGGCCTGCGGAAATAACGGTTTGTGGGTGGATGGAAGCCCCCTCTTCGCGCCCCCCCCCCACCTTTGTAACTTGGCTATCCCTAATCCGCTGGAGTTTGGATGGAAGTTGCAGCGTGTCCATAGTGGAATCTGATACATACAATGCAAGGCACCAGGCGATCTGGAAGTCCCCAGCCCAGTGGCAGCTCCCACTTTGCTTTTCAAACCTCTCCTGGTTAACCCCATGAAAGACAGCGCAGGGGTATCAGCAGTTCTCTGTATGGCAAATCATGTGTAGTAGAATCTGTTCTGGTTGTAGGCAGGCTTGGCTTCTTTTGCAAAGTGGGTGTAGGCCAGGGTCTGAAATGATCTTTGCAGTAAGTCTTTGGCAATTCTTATTAGCTAATGATCAAATATTTACTCTTGCTTGACTTGGGTTTCCATCAAAGTAATTAGGAGAACAGCCACCTCTTTCGGTGGTATATTGTTTTAATAAGAGACTGCAAGTGGAGGAGTTGATACCAAGAGGAATTTAAATCACGTCTTTATGATGGGAGTTAATCTCTCAAATATGTTTGCTGGAGGTTTTGTGATTTGAGCTATAGATCCGACACACACACTCTCTGATAGCGCCCCACCCGTGTGGTGGAAGACAGACTTGGTAGTAGAACACACACAAAAAGATTGTGAACGTGGAGTTCAGTTTATTAATGGCCTGGAGTTTGGTGGTGGCGTCTTTGCATTATCTGAACAGGGAATGGAATCCCATTCTGGTCCACCTGAAACAGGCATGGATCCCATGTCTGTGGGAATTATAGGAGCCCACCCTTTGCCCCGGCCAATGCCTGGAGTTAAAACAGTAGGGGAGGTGCTCAAAATCACAAAGTGAATTTGAAACCCACATATATATATACACACACATATACAGATATGCAGGTATATATGGCTCAGACTTTAAATTGTGAATTCCACAAATGTGTGTGTGCATGTGACCCTGACCTCTTGTATGTCCTACCAGTAATGTAGGGGGTGCTGTGAACCTGAGTGCCAGTCAGTGAGCTCCCCTGGCTTCACCACGTTGCTATGTTTAAAGTGACCAGCACCAGTTAATGCCTCTGTAACTCAGCAGCTGTAACTCAGCAGCCCTCTTAAAACCATGTCCACCTCCTCCGAGTACCAGTGTCGGCTAAATTAATTCATTAACCTTATTTAGGACTAATGGTCCAGAGTCATTAGAAATTGCTCTTTCTTAATCAACTGTTAGAGAGATTTCACAGAGCCTGGGAGTCTAGCAGTCCACATTATCTTATTACACTGTCACTTTCTTAGAAGTCACAGATTAAAGGGCTCTGGTGTGGTACCGAGTCCACCTACATGTCTTCTGAAGGGACTCTGTCAAGTGTCTAGAAGAGGTGCTGTTTTATTTCCCTCTCCTAACAGATGCCAGACGCTGCCATGATGTTTGTACAGAGCTGGAGGGGACTTAATGAGACAGGGTCACTTTCCAAGTACTCTGTCCATTTGAAGACATGCACGCCCCTCAAGAGAACGACAGAACGCAGGCCAACTCGATCATTAGCTGAGATTCTGAGCTCCACTCACAGCAGCATCTCTTCTTGGCAAGTCTTCTGGGCAAATCCAGAGTTCCACCAAAAGAAATCAGTGGAAGACCACTCCTCCCCGGACGGAGAGGCACAGAAACGTCTAGCCGTAGAGAAAAACACCCTAGAGTTTATATTGCCTTCTTTTTAATTTATGGGAACTGATTTCTGTAATGCATGTAGCCTTATGCATTTTTGATGTGCACTTCATCTTTCATTTCCATTTGACCTGGTTTTCCTGTAATAAAATTCTGTAGATTTATAAATTCATGCTGGGAGCAAAGCACACCATTCGCTTTCCACAGGGAATCTATTAGATGCAATATTAAAATCTATATATACCATTACTGAAATTTTGTGATTGATAGCCTTGTATATTTCACTGCTTCCATACCTGTTCCCCTTGCAGAGTTTACGCACTGGATTTTTATTGATCCAAATTAAGCCTCGGCAAACGTGGCATCCTTTCAAGCCGAGGCGGCCCTGCTTGAAATCCATCATAAAGAGTGACAATGAAAATCTATGCCAAACAATAAAGCTGCCCAGACAACTGGTTTATTTGGCTCCCCGTGAATGACTTCAGCACTCGGGTGTTTTGGAAGGATGACTCCACACTGGTTAGCTCACCTTCTCTGGAAAGTGAGACTGTGCCCTACCACATGTGCTGCAGTGACTCCCCCCCCACCACCTCACACCCCACACAGCATTTGGGTAATGACCATGAATGCCCTGTGTGGCAATTTATTTTCCTTTCTGC
The DNA here is from genome assembly GCA_004026705.1 of Nesogale talazaci. Taxonomy (NCBI): domain Eukaryota; kingdom Metazoa; phylum Chordata; class Mammalia; order Afrosoricida; family Tenrecidae; genus Nesogale; species Nesogale talazaci. The sequence goes on along the minus strand of PVJH01008492.1, from coordinate 79,692 downwards.
CCCATTGCTTTGATCTGGTCTCCAAACCTGAGTAACTTTACTTAAAAAAAGTAAAGCAGAATTATTTCTGCTTCACCAAATATACTTTGTTCTCAGTTGATCTGGCTCCCAAGGGCAGAGATAACTCAGAATCACTTGGATTTATGGGCAGATAAAACAACAACAGAAAGGCTTGGCTTTAAGCCAATGGAGGACTTCGAAGACAATCCCCACTGATCAATGACATAGACCAGGCTTATCATCAAAAAGCCACACAAGGGGTCGAACAGCATCTTTCAGTCACCTTCCACTTAGAACTTGCTACTTAATGCGATTACACTTCTGGGGGATAATTAAGTCTAACAGAAGCTCCCCAGGGACCATGTTAACATCAATTGAGGGGATTTAATGTTTTTAATGCTGGTGGACCTTCTCCTTGAGAAGGAACTTTTGAGGTTGGGGCAAAGGTCCGGTATCCTCTCAGATCTCGGTGGACCAGGCTTCCTGTGCAAACGTTCAGAGATCAAAGATTAGTTCTTGTCCGTGTCACTTTAAGGGCCGGTGGAGGCCTCTTGGAGTTCCCTTGAAGAGAAGTTACGGGGTATTTGATATCTGGCAATTTCTATATATGTAGCTAGACTACCTCCCTGGATATAAGGGAGAGATCTGCTAAATTGTTCTTTTTATTGCAGATAAATGTGGTGATACAATAAAGATTGAAAACCCCGGGTATCTTACATCTCCTGGCTATCCTCTATCTTATCACCCAAGTGAAAAATGTGAATGGCTGATTCAGGCTTCGGACCAATACCAGAGAATTATGATCAACTTCAACCCCCACTTCGATTTGGAGGACAGAGACTGCAAGTAAGTGAGACCTTGCTTGAACAGGGCACCACAGCACCATCTAGTGGTCATAGATGTCTGGGGGTAGCCTGTGTACACTAGCGGGTATAAATGGATCCAGGAGGCATTCCAGTCTAGGGCAGCTCATATGTCAATGGTATGGAAATTAAATTATGTTAAGTGATTTCTGAGCTCCCCAAACTAGGAAGATTATATTTAAATGTGTAATCTTTCATACTTCTTTTCCTGTTAACACTTACGGTTTGGGAACTCTTTTGTTAAGACCGAAGTGCTTATTTATTTTTTTCTTTCCTGAGAAGATAAAAAACCCAGAAACCCTGCCTCCATTTTTAATAAAACTTCTGGGCCACTAGCATACCTTATCCACAGCTGGAAAGGTGGATGATTGTTAATAAATGTGTGGCACCTTCCATGATTTATGAGTTGTCTTCTGGAGTTTTACATAGAACACACCAATTGGCATCGAATAAAAGTAAGACGTATAGTAGGCACACAAAGGTGTGGTTCAGATTTGGTTTTTTATAGGAATTATTGATAGCAGTTTTTATGGGAGATGTGATGATTGAGGATGGTTTCTGTGGAAAATTCTGAAAGTTAGATTTTAATGCACAGTGAATACAATGGCAAGTATGAACCAGGCAGTTTGGGTTTTTGTTTTTGTTTTTTCCAAAAAAACCGTGTGTGTCAGTCAGCTTATCTCTCTTGTTCAGTGATTAATTGCCACATGATGTCAGGTTTTTCTTTTCTTTATGATGAAGATGTTGGCATTGTTGTCACTGTCGGAGATGGCCTCACACCCATGATGACTTCAAGCAGCCTGGGAGGCTCCCTGGGGCCCAGGGACAGTCTCAATCCCATTTCCTCACATTGCATCCAAGAACTGGTGTAGGCATTTGCTTTTCCACAGTGATGGGAAAATGTGCTTTCACTTCCTAGGCGATCGTTCACACCACACCTGCTCTTCTTCCTTGGATGCCAAGCTGACACCCCGGCCCCACCCCCAACCCCGTCTCCATCTTTTCCTCCCCATCGCCCTCATGGTGTGTTGGTTTCCGACCCCAACAGCCATCTCCTCATGAAAGGGAAATGGTCTACTTCAATGTCAATATGACAGTCTTTCTCAAGGAAGGATCTGCTTCCACAGGTGTTAGAAGGGGTCGATGTGCTGTCATCATATCCCATCCACTACCCCCATTGGATAAAAACCATTATTAGACAGATGCAGCCATTATAAAAGATCTGCTGTCTGCACATGCAGGCCCGTTCTTTCCTTTGGGGGAAGAACAGACTCCTATGATGACACGCACATCTGGAGAAAGTGTACGGCACCTTGTTGAGCTGGTGGGGTAACTGTCTTCTGGTCAGGAAGTGAGGTCCTCGGGTCCCTTCATCAGGGTGATTTCCAGCATAAAGCCTCTGCCTCACAGTGGAGTCCGTCTCATGGCCAGCCTGTGGGGCTGAGGCGGACTCCTCCTCAGGGTTTCCAAGCTGTCATCCTTAGACAGCCACAGCAGCATCCTTTCCATACACAGCAGCTGGTGGGCTTGAATCCCTGATCTCACCCCGGAGCGCAGCTGAGCCCCTTAACCCCTGTGCTACCCAGGGCCCTTGCTGGTGGTCAGTTTCCACACGGTCCTTCTCTCTGACAGACACACAATTAAGTCGACTTCGATACCATCTTTGTTCTTTGATTCAGAAATGCTGGAGAACCTTGGATTGGCTTTTTAATCACCTGTAGGAGTCGCTGTGAATAGCATGTCCTCATGACTGTGAGAAGTTGGGGGGGGGGGGTCATCCTACGTTTGCCCCCTCTGAATTCTGCATGGTGGTGTGACCAGTGTCAACACCCCCCCTGGCCCGGAGACCTGTTCTCAACTTTGCTCTATTTGATTTTAGTTTCGACATATTGATAATGCCTAGATTGCTGAGAAGTAATTTTAAGGAATGGCATGATTTCCAAATTGAAGGTATTATTAGATTTCAATGAAGTCAGGTTTATTATCACCAAGTCGGTAAATTGTGACCACACATGTACGTAACATGGTAGTTAAGAATCTAGAATAAGTGCTAGTTATTAAGCAACCATGATGTGTTAGTAACTGTGTGACAATGATCTCTTTGGAGTAGAGGGTAAAATCCTGACATGTAATGTTTGCCAATTTCCTTGGTGTAAATAGTATCCCTGTAGTTAATTCCAAACTACCAAGGTGATTGCTCTCTATATGAAACTGGGAAGAAATGAACATATTTGGCTCTTGGGAGTGGGTACAGGCCAGCTCTGACACACCACTAGATGAGATGTTCAAAAAGAGGAAAACAATTCAATGAGTTAATATATGTAAAACCTTATCAGTTTCTGGCACACAGCATACCCTAAATACCATAACTATTTGCCATAAAGTGGTGTGAATTAAGAGAAAGAGAGATCGTTGAATGAGTATCTTTTCAGTTGAGTTTGTTTGTAGACTTTTGTAGACTTTTATGGTTGAAAAAGTATCTTTTCAGTTGAGTTTGTTTATAGGTTTGGGGGGTGGGGTTACAATGTATAGGAAGACACTGTTTTAGGGATATCTACTGGATTCTTAAAAACAAAAGCAAACTGATAGGCCTGAGAAGATTGTTTTTGTACTTGTAACCAAACTCACCGCCATGGGACCAGTTCTGACTCATGGAAACCCTTTAGGACAGGACAGAACTGCCACTTTGGGTTGCTGAGACTCTAACTCTGGAGTAAAAAGCCTCCTTTTCTTTGGATAATTATGACAGCGAAGTTTTTATTGATTGCTTCTTTTTTAATACTATATAAAAAGAGTTCTTAATCATTGGTAACTGAGGATTTATTCTGTGTGAAGTTGCCATCCCCTGTCCAGCCTTGAAGGGTCACCTGGGGAAATCAAAGGGGGAGGTTATGCCAGTGGAACATATCTTTCTATGTGCTTTGAAATTCCACTGTGTGATATCTGTGAAACAGCCCAGAAAGACAGAGGGAAATCAACATACCACTTGAGTTAACTGCCTTTCCAGGCTGTGAGTCATTGCTATAAGAGGTTCTAATTGATGGTCGATAAGTGAGATCCAATTCTTACCTCCATTTGTGAAGGCAAGTTGGTGCTGTAGACTAGGCCAGAAACTCAATGGTTCAAACCCATGGACTGCACCTTGGGAGAGAAAGCAGATTGCCTTTTCCCTAAAGCTTTATGGGCTTGGGAACCCTCAGGAAGAGTTCTGTTCTGCTTTCAAGGGGCACTGAGAGGAGGCTGGGACTCCGTGGTGGTGGCCTGTGGATTGTTAAGGTTGTGAGTGGAATCAGCACTTTAAAATCTAGTGGTTAACAAACAAAAACAAAAAACAAACAAAATCTAGCAGTGGCTAGAATGCTCTAGGGCAGCAGTTTCAACCTCTTTGGGGGTTGAATGACCCTTTCACAGGGTTCCCAGACTCATAACAGTAGCAAAATTACAGTTACAAAGTAGCAAAGGAAATACTTTTATGGTTGAGGCGCCACCACAAATTGGGGAACTGTATTAAAGGGCTGTGGCATTAGGACCCAGGTTGAGAACCACTGCTGTAGGGAAAGGGAAAACATCAGAACCTCTTTGAAAATCAGATTCAGAGGCTTCAAAGATCTGTGTTGGTGGCCACCCAAAGTCAAGCATAGGGATTTGTTTTTGTTTTGTTTTTATCCTATGTTTGGATGTTGCCAAAAGTGCATTTGAGAGGGTATCAAACCAGCAAACTTTTCATTATCACTATTAGTAATACACGATTGACCTTAAGACCTTCACCGCCATGCCCTATTCGGCTATATGATCTCCCTACTGGCTTGGAGAAGATTTGCTGAGCCCATGTCTCAGAGCTACTCTTAAGATAAAGTAACGCTGTGGGCATGAACGTCCTTTGAAAAGTTGAAAGCTCTCCTTAAAATGAGCCATCATATGATTATTATATCTTTAACAAGCTGCTCACTGATAGAACTTTTGGAAGCATGAAACCTGGCATATTTCAAACTCGGTATAGTGGGAATATGAAGCTAGCCCTATTCCAGACTCAGTGCATGGATCCCCATATAACCCTGCCTGCATTTCCTCTGGAAGTTGTCAGTATTCAACTGGTGATTTCCCTACGGACAGTCCACCTTCATCAGGTGAAAACTCAAAAAGAAAGCAATTTCTTAGTATGTTTGCTTATTGGCAAGCAATCAGTACGCTTAAGTAAGTAATTTCTATTTTAGAGAGTATTAAGTAGACCAAACAATTATGGTAAGAAGTCCTTTTTAAAATGTGTTCTTATTTAGAAATGGGTTATGCGTCACTGAGCAGCTTCAACAGCCTATGAGACTGGTCACTCCTAGGCCTTTGCCTGTGAGTGGACCTGGGTTTCAGCATCTGTCCGTGGCTAGCAGTGGCCAGAGCCCTGAGGGCACAGTGGTTCTGCACGGAACTGCTCACCTCAAGATCGGCACTTGGAAAGCAGCAGCTGTTCCAAGAGAGAAAAACGAAACCTTCCACTCCTGTAACGGTTCCAGTCTCAGGGTCCCCCGGTGGTGGCTTCACTCTGACTGACGGGGTTGTGATGAGGCAAGATCAGCCCCATGGCAGGGCGTTTGGAGTTGGCTTTGAATCACAGGGCAGGGAGAGTGTTTCCTTGGGGGGCATACATGCGTGAATTGTGCTGATCTCTTTCAAAAATGCCTCTATGTGTAGTGTGCTTATTCCGCCACTGAGCCAGCCTTCCTGACAGATAGGCACCAGAAGTATCTTCCCCCCTCAGTTGTTTTACTGAACAAAGTGGGCTATAAATCACTCAGTAGAGCAGGAGAGCATCTGTCTTGAGGGCTGCACTAGGCTATGATTTCTGGCCAGCTGGATCCCTGTGCGTTTACTGCTACGTGATATAGAAGAGGGGGACAGAAGAGGTTCTAAGAGGAGAAGGCAGTGGAAGGAATGGTGAGTTTTCCTTTTAACCCCACCAGAGTCCGTCAGCAAGTGTCAAAACCCAGTGGGTAGTAGAAAAGAAAGAGAAAAAAGCGACCCACTGTGTGTTTCTCTGGCAGCTACATCCAGTGTGGATTGTGAATATTTTCAGGGATCTACGTTGAGTTCATTGGTTCTTGCACCCCTCCAGCTATATTCAGTGGGAAGGCAGACATCTCAAAACTCATAAAACTTTATATCTGTACAATAAACAAGAATGTCATTGATACAGTAGTTAGAATTTATGGAACTTTTCCTGTTTCCCAGCAATGCACACTGTCAGCTTGATAATTCATAATGGTTTGTGACAAATTCTGCTGAGCACAGAGGTGTGTGGTTACATTCAGATCAGATGTCATCATCTGGGGAGCAATAAAGATTTCACAGACATTGGGTTAAAAACATTTTTTACAAAAAGTAAAAATGAATGTGAAGCTCCAGAAAAGCAGTCTTAAAAAGGTAGTAGGAGTGTGGGAGGGTGAAAGTATAGTGGGGGTCTTCCCGGGACACACACTCCAGACTCCAGGGTCTGATTTGACAAGACTCCCATACAGGAGTTAGCCAGGACACTCAGCTGGTGAGTTAGGGTTCGGTCCATTGTGGTTGAGATATGTAAGCACATCATTGTATAATCAACAATGGATATAGTTCCCCCACCCCTACCCCAATGAAATGTATTTAATTCAGTGGCAGGTTTCAGTCTTGTAGTAGCCAATGAAGCAGAATCATGGGGCCAGAAATAATGAAATTCAAGTTTGTTTGTTTGTTTGTTTGTTTGTAGTGGGGAAGTCTGTTAGACTAAACCACAAACACTTACCAGATGGCCTAAACTCATATCAAATTTGAAGCACTGTTAATTTCGTTGATTGTCGTAGAATAGAAACTTCATTTCTCACATACTTGGTTCCTGTAAATTTAACTACAGAAGGACCACTTAGTGGTCCCATGGCTATTTGAGGGGGACAAATTTGGTTTTGGGTGTCTCCAAAACTATGTTGAATCTTTCTTTAAAGATGTTGATATCATCATCATGGGTTCTGTGCCCGAGGGGAGTGCTTCCCTTGGTTTACTTGAGTGAAAGTCTTGTAGAGTAGTCTTGTAGAGTCAAGCACCTCTTGAGTGGCCTTCGTGTCGCTTCTAACTCAGGATGACCTATGGGTGTCAGAGCAGCGCCATGCTCGCTGGTTGTGTAGGGGCAGACTTTGGGAAATAGATCACCAAGTCTTTCATCCCAGGAATCACTGAACAGATTCCACCTCCAAACTTTGTCAGCAGCCAAGATTCTTACCATTTGTGACATTCAAGAGCCTTTGTTTTGTGTTGAGAACATAACTTGGACCAAAACAACCATACCCCCCCCCAAAAAAAAAACACTCATGATTTATGGAAAATAGTTGACATCTGAAGTCAAAAATGTGTCTTTAGATTCTAAATGAAATTTAAAGGTATACCTCTTACATAAAATATAAGCTATATCTAGTTAAATGTGTGAACTACAAGGATAGGTTTTGATGACTGTTTGTCAGGTAGACACATTCACGCAGCTACTCAAAAAGCAAATGTTCTCCAACCTCATGAAAACTCCCTTATACTCATAGCCAACCACCTCACCTGCCTCCTTTCACCCCGCCTTCTTCCTGTCCTGTGATTCCATACTTCGAAGTTCCAATATCATATAAAACTAGCCTACTCCACTGGTAAGTCTATATGTCTTATCCTTTGAGCGGAGCTGGTGAGATGCTTGGGATTAGAGATAGAAATACACAGCAGTGCATCCTGCTCCCATTCTAATCCGCTATGTCACTGGCGCATTTCAAAGTGCTCCAGCATTTCCAGTAGCTCCTGTGAAAATAGCTTATATTTGTTGCCCATGATGCAGCTACGTGAAAGTAAACACATTTGCAATCTGGCGCCTGTTTTCGGTGTAAGACAAACCCAGAGTATTCTCCCTTTGCTTTCTTTTTCCAGTTTTTTTTCCCCATTCCGGGCTTTGTCCTGTGTGAGCTTCCCTAAAAGCCATGAGATAAGAACCACCGACCAGCTCAATTTGAGAGCAAACACGACCGGGTGGGGAAGGACAAACCCTTAACAGAATAGCCGTTGGCCAGTGTGGTCACTTCCACCTGCAGCATCCGTGCTTATAGTTCAGACAGATCATTGTCTATTATGTTCCCTTTACTTTGTTTTGTTTCCATTCCCATCAATTTAATTTGAACAGAAACCCATGTGTTGAATAAAATTAATTTTCTTGATTAGTTCTTGCTATAAGCAATCACATTTGATCATAATGCATTTTGAGTATTACAGACTCGTTTTGTGTTTGGCATTTTGGTAATTTTTCTTTAAGACAAGCTTTATGAGAAACTGAAGGAGAAAGTTTGTCGAAATCTTATCAAATTGAATCAACATGTGCATGGTATTTCTAACCAGATTTCACTTTGGGGAGCAGGCACTTAAAAATGATCCAAGGGAGACGTATGCCTTTAGCCAGCACGACAATACTCAGCTTCTTTCTTTCCAGCATAAAACTTGATACCTTCATGCATGCTGACATTCAGGCGCAGCAGCACATACACAAACACATATGTGCGTACATGCGTGCACTTGCGAAGGAGGTAAAAAAATCACAGTAATTAACCACAATTGTAGTATTCATCTAAGGCTGATCATTAAGAACAAGAGACAAGATTAGTGTTCAGATCAGGTTCCTACTGCCTCTTAATTGGGTGTTTGTAATCAATCCTGATTGCAGGAGTCGGTGACTTAGCAGAAAGTTGCACCTTAAAAAAAGGGTTCCTCCACCATTCTCTGGGTGGTTGACCTGTGTCCCTCAGGGGTGGCCTGAGGTCAGGGGTACAGCGTGCACATTGGCTATGAAGCACCCCAATCTCATTATGCTGCCTTAGGGTTGAAACCATTTAGCGTCTGTACCGAGAGCGTAGAGTGAACTAGCGTCATTCAGATCTCTCCTAAATTCTGCAGAAGAGGTGATAAAGATATGTGGGAGAACCCATCCTTTGGTTTCTATCAATTCCTGAAAAGGGTGCAGAGTCACCTAGCAGAGTATTGGCCTTATCCTGGGGCTGTTCCCCTCATCAAGCCAAAGTCTACCCACAGTGCTCTGTATTATTCCATTGTGTGCATTCTCAATGTGTCATCATTGCAGTTCTCATGGATGTCTAAGAAAGGAATAATCATGGCTGGTGTGTACAGGACAGACCATGGTGTTAATCATTCTGTGTGTCTGAACCACTGCAGTTTCTGATAATTCTTAGTTTACCAAAGCCAGCACTACGGGATGGACAGGTTCAATTAAACAGGTCCAGTTGCTCAACTGTTATCCTGCTCATTTTAGATGGGGAGGGCTTGTTGAGAGGCACCTTGTGATTTGGAACATAGTTGCCAGCTTTCATTGTATTATTATGATTATGATTATTGGAACAGTCATTTTCTTTTATGGAATGCTTTGTTCAAAAGTTTAAATCCAAAAACAATCCATTCAGAAAAAGAGCTCGGGTTTTACACTCTGCAGATTAAAAACTGGGAGATTTTTCGATCACCTGGTAACTCCATCCCATCAAAATGGTACTTTGACGACGGACAATGGAAATATGAGGAAAGAGGATGTAGGGATCCAGATTCTGGTTCTTCTGGTTTACAGAGTTAGGAATTGCAGAAACTCACTCACCACCATCCAGTGGAGTCCAAGTTGCAGAGACCCTGAAGAACAGGCCAGGATGACCCCTGTGGGTTTCTCAGTCAGTTGTCGGTACAGAAAGCCTCTTCTTTCTCCCAAGGAGTGACTGAAGGCTTTGAACTGCGAATATGATAGCTAGCAGCACAATGCATAAACCACTACAACCCCAGGGTTTCTAGACAGTCTCAAAGCTCCTGATAAACATGGTATTGACTTGAAGCTTAAGAACCAGGCAGTACATCGATAAGATTGACTGAAAGGACCTAGGAGGTAACAAGTGGGGTCTGTACTTAATCATAGGGCCTGATGGCAGGCGTCTCCAAGCAGGGCTGCTGTAGTTAATCTTAGGCAAAACTCAGGAAAGTGCTGCCCTCCCACAGCTACCTCATGTGTAAACCCATGAAGATTGCATGTCCACTGTGGTTCTGTAAGGGTTAAGGGAGAAGGTCTGTGTAGGCGCCAGGTTCCTCTGAGAACTAAAAGGGTGTTTTCTGAGAAGAAACAGATGCTCTGGAACATTTTGTTTTTATCTAGGCAGATACCTGGTACAAGCAGCCGTCCAGGTTGAAGGTGACTGCTCGCTTGCTTCTGTTGGAAATTGGACATGTCATGGGAAGAGCTTCCAGTTGGATGTGAAAGGGGAGACTGGATGTCTCATTACTCAAGTTCTTAAATTCCTCTCCAGCAGCAGCCATGGCAAGGACCCATCTGTAGGGTCACAACCCCAACGTCTTATGAGATTTTTTTTCAACTAAGAGTGCTATCATCAGCGATTAATTCAATTAGAAAGGCAAATCAGACAATTGTAATACTAGGGTTCTAGTCATTCCATGGCTGCTATGATTCCCAGTAAAGCGCATTTCAACGTGTCTGTCCATTGGGTGAATGACTGGAGACAACGTCTCAGTGATACACCTGCCTTGTCTCTTAGGGGAGCTTCAGAAACAAGTCTGAGAACACTTGCAATCGAATCTGCTAGGTCAGTTAAACCAAAGCAGAAAGGTCACTCAGCAAGTATGGTGACTGATTGTGAAGACTCAATCTAGTCACTTCTGACTTACACCAACCCTACAGGACAGGGTAAAAATGCCCCTGTGGGTTTCAGAGACTGCGACTCCTGATGGGAGTAAAAATCCTTAGCTTTTTCCCAAGAAGCAGCTGATGGTTTCAAACTGCTAACCTTTCTGTTAGGAGCCCCAGATGGAACCCCTATGCTACAGGGTTCCTGGGGACTCTAGAGGGGCAAGATTGATAGGTTTTCCCAAAGGACACAGGATAATCAAGGGCTTTATTATGAAAACTCGTCCCAAAATTTCACCACCTCGGTGAAAACAAGGCCAAGACAATTGCATGGAAGAACTTTTTACAACAATGCACCTGCTCATTCTTTGAGCTTAACAAGGACTATCCTAAGAGAATTTGGTTGATGTTTTACCCATTCACCCTGCAAATCCGAGACTCCATCAGATTATTTTTTTTCTTAAAATAAAGAGCATTTGGCTGAGCCCTGGTGGCATAATGGTTGTATGCGGGACTGTAGCCCACCAGGTTGAAGGTTCAAATCCAGCAACAGATCTCCAGAGCAAGGCTGGACTTCCTACTCCCACCAGGCCAGTGATGCCAAACACACAAAAATAAAATAGAGAGCATTTGAAAAGAACATGTTTCTGCGTCTCTCCAAAACACCAAAGTCACCCCTTCATTTTAATGGGGCTCTTCCAGATCCTGTAACATTCCATGCATTGATGGGATCAAGCATATTTATACATATGTTGCCATCATCATTCCCAATACATTTTTGACAGGGTGTAAATGGGAGAGCACAGGATTTGGGGGTGATTGGTTAGAGAGATGGAAAGGGGCTGTCAGAAATGTATAGATCTAGATTAATGGTATGTCAAGAAACAATAGCTTCACATTTTGATATTTTTGTTTAATAAAGGTTTCTATGATTTTGTAGCAATACTATTTGTCTTATATACATGTAAGCTACCAATGAAATAGTATGTAAAAAAATAAGATTGGTTAAAATCTTAGCCTTAGGTAAATAACTCCTTTAAAAATTAAAGGGCATCCAACTTACAGAAGAAAGACCAAAGAATATACTCTTAAATTCTTCCAAGGAATGCAATTGGACACCGAACTTGGTAGTGCTAATAATGTTGACTTGAAATGACGGGTGAGTTATTTGCCCTTTAAATGTATTAACTCTAGACGAAATTAGATTTCTGTTTCACATTTAATCTGGTTTCATACTTTTCTGGTCCTTAGTAATTTTAAAAAGTGGGAGTTTATTTGCTAATCAATTTATACTGAAAAGATGATTCAAATAAATTGATTTTTATTTACATTCGGGATGAGCCTACTCTTTTTTTTTTTTAAGCAAAAGGGAAGACATTTATTGAAGCTCATATGGGAAACTAGAGGGGGTCCAGCATCCCCTCCTGTGTCGGCATGCCCAGGCAAAGGGTCACACTATACCCTGTGCCTGCATGTCCCAGAGGGACCCCCCTTGAGCTGAAGCCCAAAGCCCCACGACTGGCTGGGGTGGCGACATGAACCTACTCTTATAACCAAAAAAAAAAAAAAAAATGTGGCAGCCATTAAAAACTTTTTAAAAGAGGGTGGGGGATCTCAACCGTTTGCCAAGCCCCATCTCCTTGCCATAGCCCTCTCTCTGCACTTTTAGCCGAACCCGAGGCCCCATCGATTTTTCATCCTAATTGTGTAGGCGTTTTTTATCTCTCAATTGGGTGTTAAATCTATAAAGGCAGAGCCCACATCTTATCTCTCTACCCTCGACAATCAAATAAGGGTTCCGCGGGAAGAGACACACATTTAATTAAACAGAAGACCGTGTATGGAAAGGGAAGTCTGGTCCGTGAAGAGTTGTTATTATTGTCAACTGCCATTGACCCGTCACTCAGTTCTGACTCATGATGACCCATGCAAGAGTTTTACGTATATATAAAAACAGCGTTTCCCTAACTGCAGGCCCCATGGTTCACAGTAAGCAAAAGAGGAAGAGACCAGCGAAATTCCATAAAGCGAGAGTGCGCAGCGATTTTGGTCACTGCTGCCACCGGTGGTCAGTCCGACTGAGAACCTTTGAGGTAGGGTGGGGTCCGCTACAGGCACTCTCTGGACGTGGAGTTGGTGCTGACATTATTCAGGGCATTCGATCAGATCCTGCTCCTCGCTCCCGTCCTGTCAGAGGCTTAGACTTTGTATGCCAGGACCCCCAGTTCCCTGCTAAGGGCTGTTCGTTGTCTGGAACACTCAGCACAATGCAAGTACCTCGTGGCACGCAGCTCTTCCACGGAGCGCAGGTGTGACGGCAGGAGGCAGCCGTAACTGGGCCTCTGGTTCTAGGATCAGTCCTCGGGAGCACAGCTATACGCTGATGCTCCATTTGTGGGGCAACCCCCAATCCACTGGATGACCACTGGGTTGCTTTTCCTCGCATGTGTGTAAGGTCACCAAAGTGCTTCTAGCAGTTTCTTCCCCATGACAGAAGAAAGTTGTCCCATTATTTTATTTTCCAGTAGAGGTTAAAGATGAGCCGAGGGAAGAAGGGTGGATCTCAAGTTTCTTTATTTCTAATACTGACTGAAATTGGGGGAGGGGAATTAAAAAAAAAAAAAGACAAAGTTTCCATTCCCCTCACCCTGTATTCCCATGCCAGTTTCTTTGTCCAGGACAGGGGACTCGGCAGAGTAACTCAGAGGCTATATTGGTTCAGTCCTTCAAGACGTCTTCTCTCCCTCTTTGGCAGTACTAGCTTCATAACCGATATGCGTGTCAGCTCATTAAAAGCAAGCCAGGGACTACTGATTGTCAGGGGACAGTGTTAGCAGCTCCCTGTGAAAAAGAATTCTGTTGGGAGTTGGGAATGTGAGTTATAATTGCACCTCTGCCATCCATTCCCATCTGTGAGGCAGAAGATGGGTCATATGGGCAGGGCCGCAATTTACGACTTGATTATGGCCCTGTTGACAATGAGACTGGGACACCATTCATCAGGGTGCTTCCTGAAGATGATAGAAACGACAACCTTGTTTACATCCAGGTCATTTTGAGGAATGTCACCCAGCTACAGCTTTAATTCATCTTTTCTGCTTCTTTTTCTGGAGAATAAAATAACAACAACAACATACCTTATTAGGTTTAGCTCAGTAACACTGTGCTGAGGAAATAATGTTGGTGTAAGTATCTCACAAACATAAGAGAAATATGTTAAATAAAGCCTAGGTATGCTATAGCAGGAAGTGCATCCACAAGGAACAAGATGGTAAACAACGCCTGCATCCTGAGGAGGAGACACACATAAATATTTAACAACAACGCACAGATCCTCCACAGTGATTATAGCTGATGCCCAACGTGTATCCAGCCAACAAGAATGGCTGAATGTCCTTATGTTAAGGTGACTGGTTAAGGAGTTTATAGTCCTGGTTCTTTAAAACTCTAGATGGGTGGAATTTCTATAACATCTTGGGGAAGATATGATCTCCTTTTCTCAAACTGACAACAGCATTGATTGCTTGAAAAATCATTATTGTCCCCAGGGTGTCTGAGGACTTATAAATATATTCAGTAACCTTCCAAACATAAAGTACCCCATTCTTAAAACAGCAAAGCTGGAGCAAACATCATGGTAACCATTATAGCAGGAATGTCAGTTCTTTCTAATCACGATAGTGCCCTTGTTTTCATCTTCAAGAATGGAAGTGACATTGATTTTGTAGTACAGATTTATAAGCAAAGGCAGCTCGGAAAAGAAACATTTTAAAACAAATGGTCCATTCCATTCTCATTGCTCTCCCTTTATTTCTAATAGTTCGTGATGCCTTACTTTTACCTACTCCTTTGCCCATTTCCGATCATGATCATTGTTGATAGGCACCCATCAACTTGACTTGTAGCTCACGGGGCCCCTTGCCCAATGGAATGAAACTCTGCCTGCTCCTATGTCATCCCATAAGGAGTTGAGGATTGGAACGTTGAGATCCATAGGGTTTTCATGGATAAGCCAATAGTAAGAGGAGTGCTATCCGTAGGAAAATCAAGAACAGCCTTTAGGAAGGATCATGGTGTAGTGGCATAAAATAAACAATAATTATTATTATATTAGGACCTTTCACCCCATACCCATACCATACCTTATAGGAGATGAACTGGACCCGCATTCCTTCGAAAGTCCTCTCAACTGGATCGTCACTTAACAAGATTCTAGATGTTGCTAGAAAAATCCAGCAAAGTGGGTTGGCTTTCCTTTTTGTGGGATGGTTGTGTGTCTGCCAGGGTCATTTGCTTCTGTAGAACTTTCCCATTCTGGGAAATCTGGTGCCAGAGTGGGTCACATACACAAGGGGCTGTTAGCCTCAAGGCCAGCTGCTAGAGCTACCAGCCGTTCACTACAAAGGAGAAGAAAGACGAGCCTTTCTGCTCCTGTAAACAGATACAGTCTACGAAAACCACAAGGACAGTTCTACCCTGTCCTACAGAGTCACTATCAGTCAGACTCAATTCAATAGAATGGAGTTTTGAGAGTTTTGCTTTTCCCTATTCAGGAGGGAAGAAAACCTTTGAATCTTATAGCCCTGTAAATAATTGCCCTGTGGTTCCTGTTCTCTCTCTCCTCTTATAATAGGAAAAAAGCAGTAGCCCACTTTATTAAAACTCCAGAACTCCACTTTCTTAATTAACTCAACGTAATTTCTTTCCCCTCCAGTTGCATAGATTTTTCTGCTCATATATTATGCTGCAAGTTAACAGTCTGATGCCCCCAATCATTGACCGTTGCTTAGTCAATGTACAACCTCTTTAATTTCTTTAACCTCTGTACAACATCATCCACAGTGGGCTATTCCTCACTCCTGCAACTCTCATCTCCCACACCCCAGAGTCCTTCATTGATTAGGTTATCTCCTCACTTCTCCATGTTGCTAGTTTTTATTTTGCCTTTCCTAAAATAGAGGCATTTGCGGAAGATTCACCCTTGGTCCTGCTGGTTTTGTTTGTTTGTTTTTTGTGGGCCTCACTGCCCCCTGGTGGAAGTAGAAGGCTCAACCTTGCTCCTGGAGAGTTGCCCCTGGATATGAACTGCCAACCCTGTGGGCCGCAGTCCCAGACTGAGTCACTACGCCACCAGGGCTTAGCCCGGTCCTGCTGTTTTTTTGTTTTTGTTTTTATCTCAACCATCCCCTTGCACTTACTTGGACACAATCCTCAAGTTTCTGCTCACCCTCTGATGTGACCAACAATGTGCTGGAATTGTAGCTCCAAATGCTTTCTGGATTATGCCAATCCCCGCATACCAGACCATTGTCTCAAATGGTCAAATTCAACTTTTCAGCTTCCCCTACTGATCGACTTCTCCTCTGCATTATTTCTCCCTCTTAGTGTTTCTTTCAGTTCCTCACCATCCAAATGTGAAACTCTAGACTATTACCTGATTCCTGTTTTTTCCTCAGATCTGGTCAATTTAAATTCCCCGAATCGAGTGAGTTAAAAAAAACCCTCTACATCTCAGTTCTAAAGCAACCCTCATATTTACCTTTCCTGTTCTTTTCCCACTGATACCTTCCAAATTTTACCAATCTCTCCTTGTTCTCTGGAGTTACAAAACTAGCCTGGAAGAGAGCTTTCCTCATTCTGATGTTCCAGACATTCTTACGTCTCTGTTCTAGATTCACCTTGAAAATCTCTAACACTGATTCTGCTACCTTCCTGTTGAGAAATATTGGTATTGGTCCATGTCCTTCTTGATTCACTTTGTACGTCTTGGCCTTCCACAATGCAGCACCGACCCCACCACCCTAGCCTTAGCACCTAAAGTGCCTCATCTGCTCTAGTCACATGGTCTCCTTGTTCTGAGATCACCCTTCCTTTCCCACCTCGTCCCTAACCTTGCACTATCTTTCTCATCCGATTCCCTTTACACCCCTGAGTGTTACTGCCAAAATGTTGCACATCTACCTCGTTCCATCATGCAACCATTTATGAGTGCCACCTACAGGACTTTCTTCCAGGACATCCAAAGAATCGTGTGTGTGTGTGTGTGTGTGGGGGGGGGTGATGGTGTCATTTTGTGTTCTTTATAATCATCTGTATTGTGTTACCATGATTACTGTTCATTCAAAATGATCATAATGTACTTGAAAATGGACAGTTGGTGTTGTTCTCTACTGCATGAGTGGCCTGACATCATTCTTTACCCGCTGGAGGCATTCTTTTTGTACTGCATTAAACTGATCAACTGATAGCCATGGAGTCTTCTCCAGGACAGTCACCTAGGGCTGGGGTTGGCAGACTCTTGAGGCCAGAGTGCCAATCCTGCCCCTTCTAACAACTGTAAATTCACTCAAGAGCCTGAAACATGTTTCTCCAAACAAATGTAATCACCATGATCTGAAATAATCATCTTCAAATGGGTTCAATGTGACTTCAGAGCCGCACACTCACACGGAAAGAGCCGCATCTGCCTCACAAGCCACAGTTTGCTGACTGCTGACCTGGTGCAGAGGATCAAGTCAGTTCTCTAGAGGAAAAAAAATCATTTTATCAAGTTAAAGCATATACATTTATAGTTATTAAATGCATGAAGTTATACCCTTTATTCTTGTGACTCCAGACCAGTGGTTCTCAACCTGCCTGCCTAATGCTGTGACCCTTTAATATAGTTCCTCATGTTGTGGTGATGCCCCCCCCCCCCAATCATAAAGTTATTTTCATTGCGACTTCACAACTGTAATTTTGCTACTGTTATGAGTCGGTGACCCCGGTGAAAGTTGTTTGACCCCAAAGGAGTCATGACCGACAGGTTGAGAAGCACTGCCGTACAGGCACACTTACCATTTTCCTCAAAAGAATCTGTTTATGAAAGTCTCGGTTTCTACACGTGAGCGGCTTGAGTCAAATTCCGTAGACACGTGGATGTTTATCTACATAGGTGTGCCTTCATGTGTGTATACCTGTATGTGTACACACACAAACGATGCTTTGCTAGAAAGCTTTGCTGTTTGTGATGTCATCATCTCCATCATCCGTTTTGGAGTGACAGGCCTTACAGGCCTGTGTCCCCATTGCTATGGGTTTTCTGACATCCCCACAATTCTTGAGGCTTTGTCTCACAATTCTGTAAACTTTCTCTATTGTATATTTATAGTTGGGCTCACGTCCAAACCACCTTTACATAAATTTAACACAAATAATTTAGAGCCTTCTTCCGTTCCAGCTGGCAACCCCAATAAATGCACATGTTAACTTTTCAGCGGGCTTGCCAGGGGAAGACTTTTAAAGAGAACGTTGCCACTGTCGACCTGAGCACAAATGTTTCCCATGCTGAATGGTATCAATATGTTTACCCACAAAACTAGATCGTTTAAACATCCCATTTTCTAGTGATGGTTCCGTGGTGGAAGGGATCTGTGGTACAATGATTCCATGGTGGAGTTCTCACCTTCTATGCAAGAGACCCACTTTCAATCCCCAGACAGTGAATCATGGGTCACAATGATGGATCGCTGGGGTTAACCGTGGCTCTGATGCTCAATGAATTTCAGTGGAGCTTCCAGATTGAGACAGAGTAGGTAGAAAGGTCTCGTAGGTATAAAAGTACACAGGCCCATGAACGACTTCATACAATCATGTTCCAGTCAACCATGGGAGTGAAACTCAATGAAGCAGTGTTGACTTCCATTGTGCACAAGGCTCCCAGGAACCAGGGGCAGCTTCCATGACAGCCAGCTGCAGCAATCACCAAAACTCACCCCACACCCCCCAAAAAACTAACAAAATTGCTAATGCAAAACTATGTAAACATGCTGCCCTAAAGAACTGCCAGAATCTGTGACTCCTGGGCTGGCTATGGAGTGACCTTTTTAGGAGTGGGCAGTGCATCAGTCTCTAACTTTACCCTGAGCTTGTTTCCTCACCCTAGGAGGAAAGAGACCAAGAAGTGGCAGGAGCATGACCTCCCCTGCAGTGATGTCACCTCACTCACCATAGGTTATTTCACGCAGTTTTTCACTCCACAGCACCCTTATTCTGGGCTTCCTGAGATACTTCCAGAGGTTTCTGTTTTCTCTCTATTCTGGAAATGGATAGTATCCCTTTGTTCTCACATTCCCAGTGTCCCAGCAGTCAGAGAAGGTGAATAATGAACACTCATGCTGGCATGAGAGTAAGAGAATAACTTAAAGGGATCAAAAAGCTACCCACACGATGCCTTTAACTTACTCTGCTCCATGCTAGTATGGTTTAGACCACTGTCATTGTTGTCTGAGGAGACTTGCGCGGGCAGTGATGTTTGATAGTGATGGAATATCCTTGTGATTCCAAGTTCTAGAATTGTCTGGTCCTGTTCTAAGTGGTGGAATCAAATCTTCGATCTTTCTAGGTCTATGTTTCCCATCTCATCTCACCTGGGATGAGATCGCTCTAAGGTTCTTGGACTTTAAGACCATAGGATGATTTCTATCCAGGAGGGGTCCAGCTGCTTCAGAACACATTCCTAAGTTGTCTTTTTTTTCATTTAGTTGATCCTGGCACTGATCTTGGGATGCTTCCAATAGAAAGAAAAAAATACTCCCCAGTTTTTTGCCATCCCCATAATCAGGTACAGATCAGACTATTATGATTCATAGAATTTTCACTGGGTGGTTTATGGCCAGGTCACCCTTTTGTAGTTCTGGCCAGGGTAGGCTCTCTCTGCTTGTTCACTACACAACTCCACCTCCCTTTCTACTCTTCTTTCACTAAGACACACAGTTTTATCCATTTTCTCTCCCAAAATTGCATCCGATATCTCTGTTCCTTTTCTGGCAAAATTTTACTCTGAGAACTTGGCCACCTTTCACCTTATCCATCGACAGATACATTTTTGTCTCATGAGTTGTGGAGAAGAGATGGGCTTCTGGTCCTCAGAAAGTCTCATTTCTTATTCTGGTGTTTAACAGTCAGCAGAGAATCCATGGGGGAGTGGGGATGAGGAGATGGTGAGACAGGAGTTCTTGAAACTAGACGAGCCGCAAGCCAAGTTTGAAGTGTAATCTAACTGCCATGGATAATCTGAATATGAACCCCAACTCGAATGTTACCGTATCTTTTTGTTCAGCGTGTCGCCAGCTAAAATTAGATTGCAAAGAGTAGGGATTGCACTTTCAAAAACACAAAAGACTGGCAACCGTGATTTAGTTAATGAATCCCACCTCACTCTTTATATCTCCAAGGCAGTGGGGAGCTGTGTGGAAAACTATGTATCTATTTGTAAAAGAGTCTCAAATTAAAGTACTTATTCAGACACCATTGTGAAAATAATTTTCTGAAATTGTGGACTATCAACAGGAGATAAGATGGCACTCTGTTGTCGCCTGCTGAGGTCCATTATGAATATTCTATTTCAGAAGCAAATCACACTGTAAACACAATGTTCAGATTCATTTATTCCCACAATAACATTCTCAGCAAAGGTGTAATTTCATAATTCGACTTACCATTGATAGCACACCATCATTTGAAAGCACTTTATAACCCCTGGTTAATTTATACATCCTTGGGAAATTGTTTATTTGTACCATACCCATTTTAAAAATGAGATAACCACATGTCGACAGATAAAGCAACTTGCCAAAGGCTAGTCAGGGACAGAGATGTGATTAAAACTTGCCTTTCCTTCCTTACTGTGTGCTTTGCATGTCTGACTAGGAAATTCTGAGCACCTGAAGCTTAGTTGTGTTACCCATAAAGATTAACGAGCCAATTAGTGACTGAGTTTCACAAATAAAAGCAAGTCTTTCAAGATGCAAGGAACTCAAGTTAGCAAATGGATTGTGCTTTTCTCCTCTCTTTCCTCCTCCAGAACCACCTTTTTTTTTAGAGCAAATAATCAAGGGTACATGAAAGTCTACACTTAGTCTCAGTCCCAGCATCAAATACAAGAGTGACTAGTACTTCTAGATGCCAGGATAAGAAAGAACTTCAGGTGTCAACCCATCGCTTTGTTTTGTCTTTTCATCTCATCTTCCCTGACATGGACCTGTGGGTTTCCATATTGAAGAGAATGTGTGTCCTTAGTTTTGTGGTGAACATGAATCTACATGAGCCATGAATCATACTACATGTATAGTAATAAATTAAAAACTCAGGGACTTGCCATTTGGCATAAATCCAGGCTCTCTCCCAAACTGTGTTTTTCAGACAGTTTGGCTTATGAACAGGTCCGCTGTTGTTTACTCTTCCAGTTACTCATTCATTCAACAAATAGGTGTGGACCATCTTGACCTTGTGCACTAAAGTCAACTCCAATTCACAGCAACCCCAATGTGGCATTGTTTAACGGTGCTCTGGGGCGGCCGTTCTCAAAGTGTGGGTCATGACCCCTTTGGTGGTCAAACGACCCTTTAACGGGGGTCACTCGATTCATAACTATAGTAGGATTACAGTCAAGAAGTAGCAATAGAAATACTTTTATGCTTGGGGTGTCACCACAACATAGGAACTGCATGAAAGGGTGGCAGCCTGAGGAAAGTTGAGGACCCCCACTCCTCTATAGGATTTGCAAAGACTGAGGTAAATTGCCTGGCCTTTCTTCCAAGGCACTTGTGAGTGTACTCTAGTTGTCAGCCTTTTGATCAGCCACCGGGATTCTTAGCCAATTGCATCACCCAGGGACTCCAGGCCCCACCAAAACCACACCAGCTTCCCATTCATCAATCCTGGCAGGGACCGAGCGTGCGCGTGTGTGCTAGAATAGAACTCTGCTTCATAGAGTTTCCATAGTGGTGACCTTGTAGAAGCAGATTGCCTGGCTATTCTTGGACTTGAACCTCCGCTTTCATTTAGCAACCGAACATGTGGATTTCTGGTACCACTCAGGGCCTCCAAAGAGTGGACCTCGACAGAATGGACCGACTTATTGTCTCAGTGACAGTGAACCAGAGCCCATTCTCTGGTCACATGATACTTAACCTTCTAAAGGATCGAAACCAAAATGAACAAAGAATATCTTCAAGGGGAGCTGCCCAGGTGCTCTCTCTACTCCTAGTGCTTGAGCCCCACGATCTCTATCCACAGTTTCCAAGGCAGGCCCCCTTGGGATCTGGTTTTCTTTTTTTTTTTGGGGGGGGGCATCACTGCCTTCTGGTGGGAGTAGGAGCCCAGCCTTGCTCCTGGAGAGCTGCTGCTGGATTTGAACTGAGAACCCAGTGGGCCACAGTTCCACACACAACCACTATGCTACTGGGGCTCAGCCCCGGGATCTGGTTTTTGCCCCAAAGATGATGCCGATAAAAATGCTTGGCTCAGGCCTTTTTAAAGACAGAAGAGGGAGTGATGGTCTGTAAATAGGAATGGTTGATAATCCCTGCTGGCAATCATAAGGTGTGAGGGAGAGGAAACAAAAACTCAGCGCCACCAAGTCCTCTCTGATTTACAGCCAGTGTGTAGGGCAGAAAAGAGATGCACTGTTGGTTTCTGAGGCGGTGAATCTTGATGTGAGGAGAAGGTCTCATTTGGGTTGAGCATAAGTTCACGCCATCACTGAATGCGACTCTGAAACTCTGTAGTTCCACCCTCAACTAGCTTCCTGGTCTCACCATTGTATAATCTGCTTTTTCTTTAGGCGGCTGCTTCTTTGTTTTGTCATCTACCAGTCTTCTTTTGTTTCCCAGTTTCCTGAAATACTTGAGAGTTGACCAACACATACCTATGCTGCACACAAACCAGAACAAACTTCATTTCCAACCTGCTTCACTCTGCTTGGGTTTTCTTCTGCACTGTGGACCTCTGGTCTGGAGTGATAGGTTTTGGGAGATCTCTAGCCAAGGGCCTAGTGGACATGGGCTTTCCCAAGCATGTCATAATGGCCGAAGGTCATTTTAAAGTTTATCTTGGTCAGAAGCCAGCTCAGCAGAGACTGCTGGGATGTGACTTTGGGTGATTCGTGTATACACAAATTTCGCAGTAGGGGACTGAATAAAATCAACTGTGATATTTTTAGAATTGGTTTATGATCACAGCAGCTTTTTTACTAGATCTTCAAGTGTCACTTGAAGTGTAGCCGAAAGTATAAGGAGAAACGATAGGAAATCTCTTTCACTATACCTAGCCAGGATCTGAAAATAACAGCTTTTCAGTAAATATGAACGACTAAATAAATGGATAGAATGCTTTCCTTTATCATCCCATCTTCATTTTTTTCTCACGAAAGGCCCTCCAGCCCCTCCCTAATAGAATAGAATTAGGAAAAGGAGACATACTTGAGGAAAATGGGACCCGTGATGTGAATCCCAGTAAAGAAAGGTGTAAATATCATTTGACACATTTTGAGGTGCTTTTGATCATTTCGGGTGGAGCTAACAAAAAAAAAAAGAACTGGAAAATGGAAATTTATTGTTGTTCGCTGCTGTCCAGGCAGCCCCAGCCCCACCCAGACTATGTTTTTTTGAGATGAGATGAGATGATAAAGTCCAATGCTCACTAAAATGGGTTTTCAATTCCAAGGAAGAAAAGAACTGGCATTAGTAACTTGCTGCACCTGTTACATAGCCCTGGGATAGCATACAGCAGCTCTGACTGATTAGTACTGGCGGCCAGTAATATGTTTTAGAAATCTGTTTGGAAAGGAAAAGCATAATAGATTGCAACGCCAATCATGAGTTTGACAAAAAACTGGTAGCACAAATGCTATCAATCTGCCACCTCTCACCGAAATGCAGAAATGGCCTCTTTTGGAAATAAACTAATTACACAATGGTGAACAAGAGTTCTGTTTGGAAAAACCAGCTCAACAACGAAGAGATAACTGAACAAAATGGACATGTATTTATGTTTCTTGAACAGAGAGTTACCAGAAATAAATCTTATTGTGGCACAGAAACCATGACAATTCTGGGATTATCTTCTGTGTTTTAAATGTCTAAATTATGTTTGCCTTAGAACCACTTTTTTTTTAACAATGAAAAGCTTTGTGTACTGTTTTAAAAATTATTATCATCCTTGTAGTTATAAATAGCAGTGCTCTTTGTGGTCTGAAACAACCCTTATTCTATTTTGCAAATCAGGCTTTTTTCTGTGGGACTTGCATATGGATGGCAGCATGAGAGCAGCATCTTTTCCTTATTTTTAATAAGTGTCTAGGAAAAAATACAAGACACCCAGTCACTGGTAATGTCATTTCTAAAACATAATTACATTTTCATAATAGAAGTCCTGGTGGTAAAAAGGTTAAGGTCTCAGAGGCTGTGCAAAGGGTTGACAAATCAAACCTGAAAAGACTTGGGGGTCTTCTTCCATAAAGATGAAAATCTAGGAAGCCCTTTGGAGAACTTCTGCCGTCTAACCAGGGGCCACTATGAATTAAAAGACTCAGCAGTACCTAAAAATGGCTTACTTTGATATATCTTTTCTTCAGTCTTTGTTGTTGTTGTAGAAATACGTTTATGAGGAAGTTTAAAAAGTTTGTGGGGAATTGCACTAAAAGATAATGCAATTTTTCCAGGAGCTTCTTGAAGCCTCCTGCTGTGTTAAAACCAGAGACTGTTACTTTATGTACCATATTTGCTCTACCATTCTCTCTTAAAATTATTTTAATAAGGCATGAAAACATTCTACCTTTATCTTTTCAAAATAATAGAACTCAAGCGGGTTAAAATCATTAGTTTGCTTTAAATTATCCTAAATTGTAAGTAATTGCAGATCCTGGTGTGTTGCACGTCTGGACGTGGTCAGTCTTTTTGCATTTTTCAGTATTTCTCTGGAGGAGATTTATAGAAATAGGGTTCTTGAGTCACTGTTCTTTAAATGGTAATTCCTGGCGGTGGATGGGAATGTTGTCATATATCCTTCAGTGGGTTCTCCCCTGGACAGATGCCAACCCTGCACCAGCCTCCTAATTATTCCCATGCCCAAGCCCACTGTTGGCAGCCACTGTGCCAGTTAATCTCCTTGAGGGCCTTTCTCTTGTTTGCTGCCCCTCCACTTTACCAGGCATGATGTCCTTCTCCAGGGACCAGTCTCTCCTGGCAACAGATCCAAAGTACATGAGACAAATCTCTCCAGCCTTGCCGCTAAGGAGCCCTCTGACCATACTTGTTCCAAGAGAGATAGGTTTGCCCTTTTGGCAGTCTGTAGTACTTTCAGTATTCTTCACTGATAATACCACAATTCATACACATCAGTTCATCTTCAAGCTTCCTTTTTCAATGTCCAACAGTCCCATGGATACCATGACTCGGTTCAGACACACCTCCGAGTAATATCCTTGCTTTTCAGTACTCCAGAGGGGTTTGGTGCAGTAGATATATTTAATGCAGCTCGTTGTTTGATCCCTCGATTGCTGCTTCCATGAACATTTCTTGTGGATCCGAGAAAATTAAACCTTTGACAGTTGCACTCTTTTGTCTGTTTTTTTAATGGTGTTCTTACTGGTCCGGTTTTGAGGATTTTTCTTTTCTTTACATTGAGTTGTAATCCATATTTGAGGGATGAAATCGATCATCTTCAACAGCAAGAGTTTTAAGTCCTCACTTTCAGCAAGCAAGACTGTGTCAGCTGCGTATCATAGGTTCTTAATAGGCCTTTCTTCCATTCTGTTGCGACATTCTTTTTCATATAATGGGAACAGGAAATTTATAACTATAAGACCACATCTATGTTTCAAAGAAACTGACAGGTTTTGGTTCGTGAACTAAACTAGTAATTTAATTTAGGGCTGAGCCGCCTTTTGGTGGAAATGATAAGGGAGTAAATATTTTAGACTCTGTGGACGAATTGGTCTATATTTTGACTCTTCATCTCTGCTGTTAATGCATGACAATAATCATAGACAATACATAAAGGAATGATCATGGGTGTGTTCCAATAAAACTTTATTGACAAAAACAAGCAATGGGCCAGATTTGCTCCACAGGTCAGAGTTTGCCAACCTCTGTCTTAAATAATGGAAAACTTTGCTGTTTTGTGAAAAAGCTTTAATTTGTGGCTATCAGAAATTGAGGGTGGGGGAGTCACAATATTACTTTTATGAAGACCTGAACTTGTGGCACCCCAAATTCCAGTTTTAATCTAGAGAGTAAATCTGCTTTTGTCTCAAGGAAAATTAGAAACTCTGTCTGGAAGCTATGAATCAGCCTGTTGTTTTAACATATGTAGAGGATGGAAACGCGTATAAAGTTTGGCTTCTGTCAGAACCTCCAGCCATAACTCTGCCCTGCAACTTCTCCTAGTGTGCCTTCCCAAGAAATGCATTCCAACTCCCACTGAAGCAGCCATAGTCGCACAAATTTAATTCTGTCCAATGTTGATTCCAAGGCTGCAACACTCATTAAATCCAGTATGACTACACAACTCAGAGAAAAACAAATCTCAAAACTGAAAGGCAAAAAAAATCTTTGAGAAAGGACTTTGTTCTCATGAAACCTACCCAAGAGGGAAGGTTTTCCCCAGATGTTAAGCATACAATTGCTTTTCCTTAGGTGGCCCTTTCTAGAATGAGTGAAAAGGCCTCTAATGACTGCCTTTATCAGAAGGGGAGAATGCAAGAAAAAAAGCCAACATTACTATCTTAATAATGTCTTTATCTCCCAGATAATTAGAAATTATCTGTCCAGAAAACTTGTGAATGAACCACAGGGTTGAACTATGTTTCATCATGCTATTTGAGTTCAGAATCTTTATTACAAAGTAGAGGCTAAAGGAAAGAGAGCAATGCAAGGAAGTCTCAGAGTACCAAAAATAGACTTTGAGGCCAGGGCATGGTACCCCATCAAACTTGACCGGAAAACACTCCTAAAGGTCAACAAACATACCTTGAATTATTTACAGGCTTTTCTGTTTTTTGTGGTGGTGGTGGTTTTGTTTTTCTTTTATTGCTTTGTTTTGCTCTGTCTTATTTTTGTGCATTTATTATCTCTGCAGATTTTTTTAGATAAGATAGGCTATATGAACAATTTGTAGAAAAAAACAATGGGACCAAAGATTCTGGGGGACACGGGAGAGGGGGAGGTCGAGAAAAGGAAGTGGTGTTAACACACCCAGGGACAAGGGAACAACAAGTGATCTGAAATAAGTGGCGAGGAGGGTGTAAGAGGCCTGGTAGGACTTGATCAAGGACAAAACTGAGAGGAATTACTGAAACCCAAAATGAAGGCTGAGCATGAGAGTGGGACAAGAGGAAAGTAAAAGGAAATAGAGAAAGGAACTAGGAGGCAAAGGGCATTTATAGAGAGCTAAATACAGGCATGTACATATGTAAATATATTTAAATATGATGATGGTGAAATAGATCTATGTGCATATACTGATAGATTCAGTATTAAGGTAGAAGATGGACATTGGGCCTTCAGTCGAGTACTCCCTCAATGCAAGAACACTTTGTTCTATTGAACTGGCATTCCATGATACCTTTCCGACGTACTTGCTGAAGACAAATGTGTGCATAGGCAATCGTGGTAAAGAAAGCTCATGGTGCCTGGCTATTAAAAGAAATAGTGTCTGGGGTCTTAAAGGCTTGAAGGTAAACAAGCAGTTATCTAGTTCAGAAGCAACAAAGTTTACATGGAAGAAGCACACTGGCTTGTGTGATCATGAGGTGTTGAAGGGATCAGGTATCAGACATCAAAGAGCAAAAAAATCATATCATTGTAAATGAGGGGGGAGTACAGAGTCAGGACCCAAAACCCATCTGTAGGCAACTGGACATCCTTTGATCCCAATTCTACCTTACAAATACTGCTAGACCAGAGGATGTACCCTGGTACAGATAGGAACTGAACACAGGGATTCCAGGACAGATGAATCCTTCAGGAACAGTGGTGAGAGTGGCAATATCAGGAGGGTAGAGGGAAGGTAGGGTAAAAAAGGGGAATGGATTCTAAGAATATACATATAACCTCTTTCGTGGAATACAGACAACGGGGAAGTGGTTGAAGGGAGACATTAGACAGTGTAAGACATGAAAAAATAGTAATAATTTATAAATTATCAAATGTTCAGGGTGGGGAGGAAGGGGGAAAATGAGGAGCTGATACCAAGGGCTCAAATAGAAAGAAAAATGTTTTGAAAATGGTGATGGCAACAACTGTACAAATGTCCTAGACATAATGGATGGATGGATGGATTGTGGTAAGAGTTACATAAGCCCCCAATAAAATGATTTTTTTAATAGAGGCTGAAGGAATTTGCTTTAAGTGATTGTAGACAAAGATGGGTGTATACATGCCCTGCTCTCCACAGAATGCAAAGATGTTCTATTTTTGTAAATACCACCTTGCGTCCCTGTATGCTGGGCACAGTGTAGGGTCTGGCTTATTTATTCTAGAGAAACTGTGTGAACTGGACAGAAGCAGCTTTCTGCCAATTATTGACCAGTGTATGCAAGCGGAAGCAAGTAATGAGGAGTTGAAAAACTGGACTTGACCTTAACAAATTAATAATAAGTGATTATTTTCTTACACTGTATCCCACATGTAAAGCAGCTGGAGTTGCAATTTCTGCTACAGGTTTTTTGTTGTTGTTATTGTTGTTGTTGTTGTTGTTGTTTTTAATGCAGAGGCCCCAAAATGTGTTCTCATCATGAAATTTGGAGCATAGCACACATTTTTAGAAGATTCATGGATTTTGTAACCACGCATACAGCTTGGTGGCCAGCAAAAGCCATAACCCTACCTTTGTGTTCTGAACCCTCGGCTTTATGGATGGAGAAGCTGACAGGTCGGCTAGTCCAGTGGGTAGTCAGCAATGAAAACTCGATTCTCTGGCGTCCCAGGCCACTGATCTTCCCATTTAACCACATTGTTTTGTTGGCTCCATTTCTATCCTATTCCTTTGTTCTAGGTAGTGCATTATTCATACATTTTTGAAAGGGATACATGTGTCCTTTTTCTAACTTGCCCTTTCAGGCCTTATCCATTGTTCTCTATCACATCCCCATCCCCACCCCCCAAAACAGCTTTCTAGCTACCCATGAATAGAAATTATTTGTACTCTACTATAGATTATCTTTCTACTTTCCTTAAAATATTGTTTGAGATGTCTGAACTATTGTATTGTTTTTGAACTATTTTAAATTGAACTACGCACAAATCCCTTTAAAGTGCACTCTATGTTTACACAGCTGGAAATCCAGCACATTGAAATAGTTGTTACCCACCGAAACATACAGTGACTCAGACTCTCTAGAACTCCGTGGTCAGCGTGGCCACCTACAAGCAGCAGCTCACACTATGCTCTCTCTGTGCTGAGAAGCTCTCCTTTGCAGGACCCCCCCAATGCTCATTTGTCACGGGCAGAAGCTGCCATTCGATGCTTGCTGTTCTTTGGAAAGTCACTCCCCCAGTAACAACGTACTGCTTTTACATTACTCCCAAGCAACCTGCCTGCAGATCAGGTATGGTTTGGGTTTGTAAGTACTCTACTTTGACTCCAGACACAAGTGGACTTTGACTTCCAAGGAGATTCTTTTCTGACAAGTCCATTGGTTCTGACGTGTCATTGACCTCTTTTTTTTTCTTTGTGATTTCCATTGCTATTGACTTTCATTGTCAGTATCTATATAAATATCATCTTTGTCTTTACAGATTAGAAGGATTGCATATAAATATACAGATCATTTTTACATTGTATATGCTACTTAGTACTGAAGGATAAGATGCCTCCCCATCCACCACACCCCTACCACCACCACCCCTCCCCCCCAAAAAAAAAAACACAGAAGAACGCAGATGGGCATCAGTGCAGTTAGTCAATATACTGTGAGTCTGGGATTCCTGCATAGGCTTTCTTCTGTGCTGGTGGAGTCCTTGGGAGGTGCCAATGGTTGATATCCTTGGTTGCTAGCTTAAAGGTTGGAGGTCCATGTCGACCTTGGAAATAAACGTCCAGAGATCTATTTCTGGAGCCTTAGTTGAATAGCAGTTCCACTGCTCACCACAAGACCCACAGTTTGAAACCACCCAGCTCTCTGAGAGAGAGTGATTGGGTTTCCCACTCCCTTAAAGAGTTTGAGACCTTGGAAACTCACAGGGGCTGTTCTACTGTGTCCTAGAGTCACGATCACTCAGCATCAACTCAGTGGCGGCGAGTGTTTGTTTGCTTGCTTGAGTGAGAAAAGCCAGAGTTGTGCTCTGTGAGATTGGCATACATTCTACATGGGATGGGTGTGAGTCAGCTAGAAGGCAGTTGGTTTACTCTAAAGAAGAGTTTAAAGATGGGACAAGTGGCCTGAAAAAAACAATGGGTGCCCCCTTCCCCAGAAGCCTTTAAACAGTGGTCTGTGAAGTGCCCCAAGCACGGATTTCCGGCACCAGTTGGGAGAGTGATTTAGGAAATCCTTAAGTCCTTCTCAAGGCTATCTGATACAAGATTTACAGGCACAAAAACCCCATATAGAGTGGTTATAAATTGGGATCAACTTCATGGCAGTGGGTTTGGTTTGGGCAAGGGTGAGCAACTTCAATTCAAATAGAAAGAATAGTCACTCACTGAAAAAAGAGGGTATGGAAATGACTAATAGAATATTTTAGTGGAACTGTTTTTCAGATCTACTCAAACTGTTCTAAAGGTTTCAGTTATTTTTTTTTTTATCTAAGAGCACTTTAATGCCGCTCAGGAAACACTCGCTTCCTGGTATAATTTGGTTGACTCCTCCATTGTTATCTTAAAAGGACAAAACAAATGCAATCTACAAAGCAAATGAGTTTCCAATTCAACAACGTATATATTTTGTTTTTTAACATTAGTTGCAATTTCTAATGTAGCAGTCTTTGCCTGCTTCTTACCTGGGTTCCCTACTTCCACTCACCCTTCTTTCCTGCCCCTTCCTGTCTTCTGAGTTGTGTTTTTAAGATAATTCTGACCTTTTGATTTTGTTTGGCCAATTATTCTGAAAAGTATTTTCCACCTGTATGTTATTTTTCACCTGATACACTTGTTTAGCGAAAGAATGATCCTGGTGGGTGGATTCTGTGTCTGGTTTGAAGTGTGTCTAAAAGCTACAATCTCAGAGATTCTACCACTCCCTATCAGATCAATAAGTCTAATCTTTCTTTTATTATTTTAATTCTGGTCTAAATTTTTCTCCCATTACTTCTGGGATCTTCTGGGATCTCAAACATGGCAGTACACCAGTTAGTTCTTCTGGCATTGGGTCCAGAGGGCCAGGGTTCACTTGGTTCATTAGTTGTTTGCTTGGGCTTTTCATTTTACTTACACTTACCTCCTCTCGAGATGGACTTCTTCTTTGGGGATGTGTATCTTCATTACTACAAATTGACCTCAGAGTCCTGCTTTGGCTCTGTCCCAAAGAATTTGGTATGAGGTGTTTTCCCTTTTGTATGATTCTGGACACTTTTGTTTCACATTTTAGCCCTTCTGTTACACAATCGTTTTAAAGCAGGGTGATCATCAGTTTGAGTGTATTTGATTTCTCCATTCTTATTCTCCATTCTTTCTATTACTGATTAGTCATTTTCTAATGTAACCCTAGAAGATACTTGTATTATTGTAAAATGTATGTAGAGTTGCTTTGTGGCATAATATATGATGTAGTTTCTAGAATATTTCCTATACACTGGAAAAGGGTGTGTTTCGATAGTGCTTTGTAGATGCCTATGAAGTCAAGTTAGTTGACAGTGTTGTTTAGATCTTTTGTATGTTTGTTAAATTTCTTTCTAGTTATTTGGACTTCTCTCAAAAGTGGTGTGTTAAACTGTACTGCTACCATCATAAAGACTTCTTTTTATTCATTCCTGTAAAATTTTAGTGCTTTTCCATTGAGTGGGTAGTTATTTTATTTTGATTGTGTCCTTTTGCTGGATTCTTTAATCATTATATGTGATGCCCTTCCTTATCGTCTGTGTAATTTTTTTAATTGAAGCTCATTTTACTAGGAATTAATTTTGCGCTTCTCTTTATTACTTTTATTTGTTTGCTGAAAGTTTCTCTACACTTTGATTTGTAGTTTATTTTTATCTGTGCATCTAAAGTGAATCTCTTGTAGCAACATAGTGATGAATCTTGCTGATTCATCAGACGATTCTGTCACTCCATCTAGTGTATTTAATCCATTTACAGGCAGTGTGATTGAGTATTGATAGGTATGAATTTGCTGGTGTCATTCTGTTTTGTATTTTATTGTAATGCTGACCATTTCTTTTTCTATATCATTTTCTGTGCTGAGTTTTTCCCATTAGATTTTCTTTGCTACTGTTGGTTTTGTGTTCACTGGGTCTCTTTGATTGTCTTTCTTTTGTAGGAATTATAATATTTATTAATTTCCTTTATGGTATTTAATAATTTATATTTACCTTTTTAAGTTTAAAATAATCTGTTCTATCTTGATATCATTCTGACACCCTCTCCATTGGAGGTTCTGTAACTCTACCATCTGTTGCTTCTTTTGGCTTCACCACTGTTTGCCGATTGACATGTTGGTTCCCTACTTTCAGTCTTGCAAGTTGATTTTGTTTTGGAAAATCCTTTTGAGTTATTTTCTGGGTGATGTTGTCAAGGGTTTGACACCAGTTCTCTGTCAGAAAGACCCCCGGGTGACATTTCTTATAAAGTTTGTCTGGTTCTGACAACTTCCCTTAATTTGTTTATCTGGTAATGGTCTAATTTGGCCAACACATTTGAGGGACAGTTTTGCTAATTCTCGACAGACAACCTTTCTTTTCTTTCAGGTTTTAGATATGCCATCCCATTGCCTTCTTATCTGCATGAATCCTGCTGAGAAATCAGAGCTTAATCTTGTGGGCTCCCTTTGGTAGGAGTCTTTGTTTTTCCTGCCCTGCTCTAGAGATTCTCTTTCTGTCTTTAGTCAAAGTTTGACTTTGCTTATTCTTGCTGACTTTCTTTAGGGGTCTGTCCTATGTGGCACCTGTGGAGCTTCAGGGATAGATGTCTTTGCCTCTTTCGTGATATTAGGGAAGCTGTCTGCCAGAAATGTTTATGCCAATCACACATAAATTTTCTCCTTGCTAGAGCTCGACCTAATTTGTAGGCTTTCTTCTTTCTTTGTTCTGATTTCTCCTCACACAAATTAGTGTCATGGGATTTGTCCTCCAATTTGCTGAGTTGGTCCTCTTGATTCCGTTCTAATCCTACATCTTTCCGATGGGGAGCCCTGGTGTCACAGGGAGCTAAGCACGAACTGCTGGACTAAAGACCAGCTGTTCCGACCACCAGCCATGGACTATGTGGCTGTCTGTTCCTACCAAGATTCACAACCTTGAAAACCTCGCCGCCCTTCTACTCTGTGCTTGACGGTTCCCAGGAGTCAGGATGGACTGATTCTCTTCAAGTTGTTATCTGTCCATGTATTTTCTATCTTCCAAATGTTATTGGTAGATGCTTGAATTCTCAGCTTCTGTCTTTGTTTGGTTTCTAATGGTCTGTCTATGTTATTGCTTGATCTCGTAGTGTTTGGAGTGCTGTCCGCACATGGCCACGCCGTATCCGGAGGCTCTGCTCTCTCAGCTCTCACTCAGTGTTTTTATTCTGCTGCTTTTGCTAGTTATTGTTTTACTTCATACTTGATCCTTTTGTTCGGCATGCAGAGTATCTGTTCCACATGGAATTATAGGTCTTTCCTTTTGAGCAGTGGTTCTCAACCTTCCTAACTTCTAACACAGTTCCTCATGTTGTGGTGACTCCTTCAACCACAAAATTATTTACAAGGCTTCTTCATCACTGTCATTTTGCTACTGTTATGAATCGGGTGATGCCTGTAAAATGGCCATTGGGTCCCCAATGGGACTTTGAGCCACAGGTTGAGAAGTGCTAATGTAGAGGGACTGGATGTAGTGGGTCACTAGGATGCCGTCGTGTCCCCCACCCCCATTCGTCCCTGCCCCTCTATTTTCATCTTGAAGATTCGTCACATTTTCAAATTCTGAAAGAAAAGAAAATTCAAAAGAAAAGAAAATTCAATCTTCAAACCATTGTACCATTATTTTTTTTCATTAAAAACCTTTAATGTTTTGATGTTTAATGTATCACAGTGAATACCGGATAAACCAGGACAATCAAACTCATCGCCATGGCCTCAGTTCTGTCTCAGTGGCCTGTGGGACAGAGTAGATCTGCCCCTGTGGGCTTTTGAAACTGGCTGGAAGCCTGCATGGGAACAGAAAACCAAGCCATTCTCCCTGTGCTAAGAATAGAAAGATAAGTAATACCTTATCTATTATTCTTGAAGGAGACAGATGCTATAGAAGATAGCATAGTAAGTGCTGTGGAAAACCAAATAAAATAAGATAAGATAGTAAGTGCTATGTCAAACAAACAGAGAAGACTTGTTGCCATTGAATTAATGGATTCCTGGGGCCACTCTGTTACATAATAGAACTGTCCCCTATAGGACGTCATTGACTGTGATCTGTATGGAAACAGACCTTCTTTAGAGATGGGTGGGTTGAAAAAGACAACCATTGGGTCATGAGCCTTATGTCTAACCATGTGTGCCAATCAGACTTCATAGTAAATCCTATGCCAAAATGCAAGTCAAATGTTTCCTAGTTTGAGGCGAGTCTGGCTGTTGTAAGCTCAGCTTCGGTTTTCTCTGGCCACTTCAGGACAAGTAACATTCACTTTCCTCTCATTAACCACCCATTACTGACATGTCAATTGCTGCCAGGTTAATTCCAATTCATGGTGACCCCAATGGGTCAGAGGTGAGCTGTTCTCCACAGGGTTTTCGTCATGAGGTACCTGTGGGTGGAGTCAAACTTCCAACCTCTCACTTCCCCGGTAGCACATCCAAGCGACACTAACACCTGAGCACCCATTCACCCTGCCAGTTTTGACCTCATGACTTCATTTCTCAAATATAAGGAATTCAGACCCTGACGATTATTCACTGGAAGTGAAATAAAAAAGGGTTCAAACATAGAATAGTCATTCCTCTGTTATAAGGTATGCTGAAGGAAGGGACAAAGAATTCTCCTGGAATCCTCTGAGATATAAAAGTTTATAACATATTTCAGGAGAGAGAATTTGCCCAAATAAAGAGCTAGCCCATGAAGCCAGCGCCTGCTGAGGGACACAAAGAAATGTGTGATAAGAATTCAAAGCTCCCTTGTTCTTGTCAGGTAATTAAAATGGGAGAGATTCCACTGAGAAGACACATGCAGACAAAGAGGCCTTTTAAAAATGTTTGTTTGTTTGTTTTAGTACACTTTGATCTATCTGTTCAATTTAGGAAGGAGATAAGGGATAGCTTTTCCCATCATTTAACTCTTACCTCTTGTGAGGCCTCTCAGTACTCTAAGTGGGATTACGGAGAAAGGCTTACAAAACATTATGACTACTGAGGCATACACTTTGCAGGGATTTGAGCAACCCCCCTCCCCCAACAAATCCACTACGACTGAGTTGATTCCAATTTATGCAGACCCTATAGAACAGAGTAGAACTGTCTTATAGGGTCCCAAGACTATGAATCTTTATGAAAGTAGACAACCCCCATCTTTCTGCTATAGGGTTGCCGGCAGGTTTGAACAACCAACCTTTCCAGTTAGTAATTGAGTGTACTTATTACTTCACCCCCAGGGCTTCCTTTCAATCATGGGCAGAAGTTTAGCTGCCTCTGACAAAGACATCCCCCTGAGTATAGGATACAGAGCTGTGAGGAAAAATCAGCTCTAAATGAACACTGGAAATCACACATGGAAATGATGGCTCTGAATTATACATCACCAACTCAGCTCCCTTTTCTCCAAAAGTCTCCGAGATAAGAACAATCTTTTTTGCTTGTAACTGTTATTCCTACTTCTAAATGTGGGACGTTTTATCCCCAGTAAGCCAAAATCACATGACTCTCCCATCCTCCTACAAAGTCCCTAAACCCAAGACTGATCAGCTTGCCCTTCCTGGCGTCTAATCAAGAGGGGTCCCCGGGCCTGGGCCCTTGCTCAGAGGAAATCTTTGTGTTCCGCCTAGCGCCACCTCCTCATTAACAGACCAGGCAGCTGCAGTTAATTCTTCCTAGAACTTCTGTGTGGCCCTCGGTCTCCTGGCAGGAAGCCCAGCACTCCGCCATGGACATACCTAGATGTGCCCCTTCAAAAGAGGTATGATCTGGAAAGTGCTAATAGCGGAAAATTTGGGGGACATCCTGGTGTAAGAGCCATCTTTTGATCAAGGAGGGGCCTGCAGTCTCAGAGGAAATCTTTCCTGTTTACAGACTGGTGGGGCTTTGAAAAGTCCCGGCAGCAGGGCAGCCAGGCTCCTTACCTTCTACGCAGAGGGGCCAAACAGGATGAGCCCAGGACGGAAACTGTATATCATAGGAACCCAGAAGGACAGGAAGTCACAACACAAGAAGGAATTCTTGATTAAAAGTATACTTGTAAAGGATTGGGCTGGGTGGGGAAGGGATAATGACATTAAAACATGTCAGGTCTTTGTGTGTGCATGTAATCATAAAGCCATTGACCCCCCCACCCCACCCCCTTCTTGTTCCGTTATGTTTCTTATGTCACGTTATAGTGGCTACTTTGGGGACATGTTTAACAGTTTTTCTGAGCAGAGACTGATTCTCTGACTGAGGGGGAGAAATCTTTTTTTTTTTTTTCCCTTGACATTAAATGAACTCAGTTGCCGCACATCTCCGGGGCTCTTTCTCCCGAGGTGCCTTGGGGCAGGTGTGAAGCGCCAATCTTTGGGTTAGCAGCTGAGCACACACCCCTGGGCATCCCCCCGGGACTGCCTATGTTAAATAGCACTTAGAAGGGATTTGGGGTATCCCTCATAAAGTTAACTGTTGTAGAAACCCAGTGGC
Organism: Nesogale talazaci; assembly: GCA_004026705.1. Lineage (NCBI taxonomy): Eukaryota > Metazoa > Chordata > Mammalia > Afrosoricida > Tenrecidae > Nesogale > Nesogale talazaci. The sequence continues at coordinate 43,394 of PVJH01008492.1, read as the reverse complement.
TCCTCAGAGAAAGATGTCTTTCTCCTTCTGGTCAGGAGGGACAATCTCAGAAACCCAGAGGGGCAGGCCTACCCCATCCTGGAGGGTCACCGTGAGTTGGAAATCAACTCAGTCGAGGGTAGCGAGTTTGGGTTTTGTGTGAGAATCGATAATTAGCAGATTTAAGCGAAAAGAGGTGTGTAAAGGGTCACAAGGTGGTTCGAGGCACCTTTTACTCCCTGCAAATGGCACCAACGCTTGCGATCCGAACGGTTGCGCACTGGCCTGCAAGGTTGGCAGTTCGAGGCAAGGTCAGTCGCTTAAAACCCCCAATTTATCCTCTGGAGAAAGATGGGGTTCCCTCCTTGCATAAAGAGTTACAGTCTCTGAAAGCCACCAAAGCAGTTCCTCCCTGGTCTGGGGTCACAGTGAGTCGGATGCCACTTAATGGCAGTGTGTCAGTTTTGTTTTAGAAGCAATCAAGGGGCACTCTGGAAAGGAGTGATTTGGACAGCTTCAAAAAGGCAGTTCTTGTTTGCAGTTGCCGCTGTTGAAGTCTCCATTTGTGGATTGGGGATCCCCGTGAAAGAGCTCATCTGATTTGAGGGTTCCCTCTCCTGGCCCTCTTCCCAGGGTACACACAACTGGCGGGGCCACCCACACCCCCCTGCATCTTCACCACAGGGTTACACTCACTCGTCTGTTTCCAGACAGAAGTCAGTAGTAACATGTTTTATAATTGTAGTCCTGTGCCAACTGCAGAATAAATTGTCGTGGCCAGATGGCTTCGCATTGCAGAAAATGTGTTCCTACAGAATTCTGCCTGGGCTTCCTTGACTTCCACCCAGTAGGTGATATTTATGGACTGTTTACAAGTTGCTCACATATGGCATTCTAAAGAGGTTTGTAACTTTTATATGCTGTCATCCAGTTTATTTATTTTATGAAAATCCCACTCCAAAGGTCAGCGTTGTTCTGCCTACCTCTCTAACTTTGGGCTTAAGGGAAAATCCTGAATGTAATGTTAGGGTCGAGGAACTAAACAAATAGAATCTCAGACACTCACAACCTGGTGCTCCCTCTGCCATGTCCCTGTCACGGTCCATGCCATGTCCATGCCATGTCCCGGTCTCAACTGTGAACGTGATTCAAATGAGAACTCTGCTGAGTGCCTTCTTATTTAAATTTAAATGATACAATGTTCTTGTTCCTTTGTATGGGAGTGTCTGCCCATTTTGGACTTTGTTCACACAGAGGAGAGAATGGAGGTAAGAGCAGGCAGCCCATGGACCCGAGAGGAGTTGTGCAGGAGGTCACACACGGGCCTGCATTCCAGTGTCAAACACTGCAGCCTCCTGTCAGGCTTCTGCCTGGTTATCTACGGACCTGCAGGTAGGATTGGACTGTCCGATCTGCCATCCAGATCGGACAATCCGAGTTCCCACGTGGCGGCAGGTGTGTGGAAATTGTGTGTCTCAGGAAGCCTGTGGAAAACCAATGGAAGGCATTCTGCTTGATCTTCGGCAAGCTGTGCAAACGCATGGCATGCTTTTGGTCAGTGGAAATACCCATGTTCCACAGATGGGCAGGGGATCCCAGGCTCCACCCCTGTGACCATGTGCAAACATGAGGGACCAGGACGTGGAGGCACACGGAGGAAAGAGAGGGTTGTGGGGGCCCTGTCACATCCGGCAAAGGCCCTCCCTTTGGTAAGAGACGGGAACAAAGGGGAAGTTTAGAGCCTGGTCTCTTTCAAGTGATTTCTCCCACTCGCATTAGTGATGTGCTCCCATCGTACAGCCCTCTTTGGGAAGTTAGCAGAGAGGACTTAACAGCCCAGCGTGGGGAGAATCCAGGTGTCTGGTGATTTCCCAGAGAGTCTTCCAATCTCAGAAACCCTGCACGGCTCACTAACGGTCAGAAACAACATCTGGATGGCAGTGAGTGTGTTTGGGTTGCTGGTATGCGTAGGTTTCCGTGTGGAGATGCACAAAGCAAGTTTGAGCTGTAAAGAGGGTGGGAGCCGGCTGGGTGCATTGCCAGGTCTCATCTCCCAAGGGACACTCTTCAGTCTGAGAAATAATCCTGCAGCAAGATCAAGAGCACATGAGGGGTCACTGGCTTCTTGTTGGCCAACCGAGTGAGGCCCCCAGTCACCAAAGCAGGAAGAAGCTTACGGTGATTTTCATGTGCCGCTCCTGGCAATTGGTGCTCAAAATATTGTCCTCTCCTGCCATCACTCTGTCAACTGAGAAAGAAAAAAAAAGTTCCAGAAATTCCCCAGTCTTAGAAAGATCTGGTGGACTCCACAAAAACTTGTGTGTGTGTGTGTGTGTGTGTGTGTGTGTCTGCTGAACAGGATACCCGAATTTCAATTGTGAAATGAATCTGATCAACATTATCATCAGCTGGACAATGTGGTACTGGTTTGGAGAGAAGAGTGTTCTTCCAAGGAATTTTTCTTCCTAGGACCCGCATCCAAGCGTCTGAATATTCCAGGCCATGAGGCCATATCCCATCTGACTGGAGGGTCCTTATAAATCACCAGGGGTTGGGCGTGTCTCCTCTCCCACCTTTCTTGATGCCCTTGGGGTCTGTGTGATTCATGAGGGTGAATTACACCTTTAAACCCCAGTGTTGCAAGGGAAAATGAGGTCCTCAAAAGGAGGTGTATTATGACCACATGAGCTGTTGGGTTGGCATTAGAATTTGCAAAGACAGTATTCGAGAATTTTTGTATGCGATCTACATATCAAGAGCCTGGGAAATTCATCTCGAGTGGTTTCTCACAGCACCTTCCAGGCAAATTTAACTCCCAAGTAACAAATAAAAGACTCCATGCTCACATGTGAACCGCTTATAATAACACACACTGACCCATGGCCTTAGCCAACTAAATCTTCCATAAATTACCTGGATCCAGGTACAGACAGCAGTGTTCTAGTGTTTTGGCTTGCATTACGGACTGTGTGGCCTTTCAGATTTGTGATTTATAATCAGTTTGTAGAGAATGTGAAGTTGTGCTGACTGGGAGGTTTTTCTTTGTTTAAATTGGATGATTTGGATTAAAACTCCAGTCCTTTCAGGGCTCTGGTGGCCCTGTGTGATCCAGGCAATCCAGTAACTCTGCTAAATGGAGGTAGGGGAGAAGTTGTGGAAAACACAGCTTCCTCCTTACCTCAAGTTCTAGGGACTAAAGAGGGTACCCCGTGCTCTGTGAGGTGCTGGGCTCCCAGTCCTTTGTCAGTAGCCAGGCCTATCCAGACACGCATCTTCTTTGTCGTCACCAAAGAACAAGCTGGTTCTGAGGATTCCATGTGACTTTGGGAGGATGGGAGGAGGAGAGTTCATGTGTGTGGAGCTTGATTAAGGTGGTAATGATCCTTTTTCCTGAGTCCACGTAGTTTCTTCCCAAGTCACCCTGGTAGGGTCATGGTTCCACGTTGGGCTGCGATCCCCATGGCCGGCAGTTTTAAATCACTGGCAGCTCCATGGAAGAAAGGTGGGTTTTCTGCCTCTGTGTACAGCCGCCGTCTCCGAAACCGATAGGGGGCTCTCTGGGAGACTGGAGGTCAGGGAGGAGTGTTTTGTTGTTATTGCTACTGTGGTTAATAAAACTGTAAGAAACAGGAGGAGAGCAGGACAAGAGAAAAAGAGTGTTCAAGAACAGTTAAACTTGCGGGAGGAGTCTGTGCACGAGGAGTCTCACTTCCTGGAAGGCTAGCTTAATACAGACCCTCCAGTCTGCCCGAGGGTCCCCCAAAAGGGAGGGTCTTTGAAAGGAAACAAAAGTGTTTCTCAAACTTAAGGAATATGCTGATCTCTTTTTAAAGCAAAACGTCTTCTAGGCCCCTTTAGGGTTATAAAGTGATTTTTTTCTCATACTCTCACTATATATGTACAAAAAATGTCTCCATGAATTATTTATGCTTAGCACTTCTGTGTCATAAATAAAGCAAAGCAGGTTTACACATTAATCCCAGCATAGCTGCAACACCCAAACACACAGATAAACATTCATTTGAGACGATGAGCAATGGCATTTTGTAGAAACAAAATCCCTGTTATCAGTAATGCGATACCAGGATGTCTTTGCTCATCGATGCTTTATTTGTTATTGACTTAATTACTTTTATTTTTAAGCACCTTGAATAAGGTTTTAGCCATCACCATTGTTTTTTGCTATTGTCTTCCATTTTCATTAATGGACCACCGGTGTGTCCCAAAGATATATTGAAGTAAAAACCTGATAAAGGAAGGTTCTTCTGTGTCTGTTTATCTCAGGAGCTCTCCCTGATAAATTGACACAGACAGTCAATGGGTCAACTACGAGTCATCGGATTCTCAGGTGGAACCCACCTCGAGGTGTTTTGGAATACAGAACTGGCACCCCAGAGATCGCGACCTTGAACACAGAGGAGCAATTCTCACACAGTGGGTCACCAGTAGGCAGAGTTCCCCTGACAGCCTTCATTTTTCACAAGGGCTCCCTCAAAACACACACTCACTGTCACTGGGTTGACTCTGCCCCTGGCGGCCCTACAGAAGAGGGTACAGTTTCCCGATGGGTTTCTGAGACTGTGCTTCTTTATAGGGATAGGAAATCTTATCTTTCTCGCTAGGAGAAGCCAGTGATTTCTACCTATGGAGCAGCTCAACTCATAACCACTCTGCCCTCTCGAATCCCAAGGAGCCAGTGTTGGTTTAGAGAGGTGACCTGGTCAGCTGATAAGAGCAAGTCTGAAGTTTCAAGACTGCCCCAGAGGTGCCTCGGAAGAGAGGCTTGGGAATCTGTTTCTCAGAGATGCCTGAACACGCCACAGCGCATAGTCCTGCTCTGACCCATCCTGCGTTGCTTGAGTCAGAGCTGACAGCAGCTGATTCCAACTGGTGTTCAGTTACCCCAAGACTTAACAGTGGTGCCTGTGGAGAGGACGGATGCTCTTGAAGTTCAGTTCCACATTGCTCCTGTGGCAAAGGCAGTGTCAGGGTGTGTCAGAAGGCAGCTCTGGGCTCATGTGACATTGGCATCAAGAACAGAAGGTGGCCATCCTTGAGTTCAGGTGTGTTGTTGGTGGGAGGCCTTTCGAGAGCTTCCACAGGGATGTTCTTCGATCGCAGGGAAGGAAACGAAGACCCAGAGCAGTAAGCAACTTGGGTAGCATCACCCAACCATTCAGGGTGGTCTAATTTAGAATCTGTTCTCCTGGTTTTACAGCTGACTGCTTCATCAAGAACAATTAACCTGAGGGATTTTAGCAGATGAATGAGTAGGGACAGCTCCGAGCAAGACAATCCTTGGCTCATGTTACTTTCAAAGCTCCGGCATATAATGGACATAGAGTCTCTCCAGAATTCATTGATAAAAGATGAAACACTCAGGAGCTCACAAGTGGGGCATATTTGTTCTTTTCTTCCTCATTAACTTTCCCAGCACCTCATTTTCTGGTTCTCGTGTATGTCAGCACGGTTATGAGAAAGATATTTGTTAAGAACATGATTCTGTAAAAATAGCAATAGCAGGGATCAAATGTCACATTTGACTTAGGCCAACCTTTTGAACATTCTAAGACTTTTTCCCCAAAGTGAACCCTCAGGGAAACATTTTTGGTATGTCTCACCACTGCATGAAATGTAGATAGATAAACAAAAATTCATGGTTAAATGACATCTTATGTTGACTTTGGGCACCCTGATTTGAACTTGAGGATGCAAACCCCTCTTGTTTTATATCAGACAATTCCACTAACTTGAAATTGCTCCCGTATACTATCATTCAATGATAACACAAAATAAATACAATCTTGAAGTAATATTTATAGCTTTTTTGGGTTGTCCTAGAGTTAATTTTTTAAATAAAAAACATTAGGCATACTGAAATTGTAGTATATCAAGCACATTGAGTGTGGATGAATGAACTTCATTCATTTACAGGGACATGCAAAAATTGATCATCCATAGTGTGGTAAGAGTGCTATGTCCTAACTATGCCAAGAAGCTGCATTTGAGGAGATTTTCTTTTTTGGAGGAATTTGAGTGTGTCTATCTGTGCTTTTGGCAACATCAGGCATTCTTCATCCAAACACAGTGGCTGTTTTCTGTCTTCGCCCCTCTTTGTGGAATGCTGAGCTTGTGTTTTAATAGGGGAAGCACTAGCTTTGGGGGAGAGAATTAAGAGACCAGTAATGACTCTGATGCAGACTCTCGGTTCGTGTGACCTTTGGCAATCCCTCTCATGGACTGTGGGCTCCACTTCCTTATGGGGAACATTTAGGGGTCAGAGAGGATGCCCTCTGAATACCGTCCATAATTCTGGTTCATGATCGTTTTCTTTGTTTCAAGGACATTGAAATAAATGTTAAGGCATTAAATGCATGAAAAGAAGAACTCTGTTATTTTAAGGATATATTTGTCCAAATGGATTGTGAAAAACCAAGGAAGCAGAATGGTTTTAGTTTCCTCTGCAAGGGACATCCAGACATGCACTAACGTTCATGTAAAACATTGCTGAGCCAAAAGCATTCCAGGGAAGGGAAAGCCTGGCAGAAATCCTTGTCCTGATTACTGTGTTGAAGTTTATATTAGAAATGTTTCTTGCCTCATCTGAAAAGAAATGGAGAATCTTAGTATCCAGAGACAAAAATAGATCATGTTATTTTCGTATACAGGCATGTGTATATTTGAATAAATTGAAAGAAACAAGAAGAAATTGTCTCAAACTGAAACAAGACAGATTGGAACTATCTTCTACAATTTTCTTGAAAGCAGGGGTTATGGCGTGCAGGAATGAGTTCCCAGAGAGGCTGTGGAATTTCTTTCTTTGGCAGGTTTTAGAAGCAGAACATATGCACTTGCGTTCATCTGCATGAACACGATTGACTCTTAAGGATCTATCCCAGTCTATGTTGTTCTGATTCCTACCCACAGGCCCAGCTGGTTCCTTGTAGCCTGGGAGGGCATCCGCCTTGAAGTCCATAGAGTGGAAAGCTCTTAGGAAAATTCCTCCTCTCAACCTTTATTTAAAATTAAGAGTGAGCAAAATCCACCAGAATGAGGCAGTGGTGGTTCGGTGTTTGAATCCTCATCCTTCCGTGACGGGATCTTCCTTAGATCCCTGGAATGGCATCTCAGGTACCCACCAACATCCGTCAGTGGAGAGTTGTGTGTTTCTGTGCTGCTCAGTCAATTCCATTGGAACTTCCAGTTCAAAAGAGACCCAGAAGGAAGGTCAGCAATCTACTGCTTCCAAAACTCCGTCCGCGAGAACCCTCTGAATCCCCATGGTCTGATCCACCCTGATGATATAGTTGGTGTGGGATGGGACATTTCTCCTATTGTACCTGAGGCCATCATCAGTCCAGAGCCAACATGATCACAGCCAGCAACCACAATAACAAGCCTGTCAGCACCCTTGGAAAAATAAGATTTTTTTAATGGACTTTTTCTTCTTTTTTTAAGTCACTTTGCTACATTTCCCAAAACGTACTAGGAATATAAAAGAGGCCACAACCAAGAAGTTAGCGTTGTAGAGTTCTGTTTTTCAAGAAAACTCAGGGCAGGAGTAATGAGCAGAAAGGATTTGTTTTGTCAACCAGTTCAAATGGAAAGAACTGTTTGGGAAGTCAGTGGGAGCATACTGAGGGATCCCGAAGGCCCAGGTGGGTCTTCTTGATGTTGAAACAAATACTTTGCAGCACAACCTTTCTGGGCCAGCGTTTTCATTATTTAGAACATAAATAAACAAAGGCCGATGACTTTCAAGCTGAATGCCAGCTCCACTGTCTGCATTCGGGAAACTTTGTGTAAGTTGCATTTTATGCGCGCCATGGAAACACTTTGTCAACTTTTAATATAAATGTAAACATTTAGCTGTAAACATAAACATTTAATAGACATGTTTTAGAAAACATGACTCAATTAAACTGTCTCTTTGGAAAACTGTGCACTTGGGCCCACTTCAGGGTCTCCTGCCACATAGAGATGAGGCTCTCTACTCCCTTAAAAAGATACACTCCCCCCCCCCCAAAAAAAAAGAGATACACCCTTGGAAATCCTATCCGAAATGAGTTGGAATCACCTTGGTGAGACTGGCTTTGTGCTCCTGCGAATGTCGTACTCTAGCTACTCCAGGTTTCCTGGCTCTGCCGAGTCATACCTTGCGGTTGCTGCTACTCCTTATTGTCTGGAAAAGGCTGTAGATCACAATGGATTTCTTTTTCATGCCCCGAAGCCAGACATGATGGGAGAAATATGTGTTTGCTGCAGCTCTGTTCATCAGTTGGCGCTGCCTCTCTCATAAATCACCTCGTCCTCTCGATGAATCTGAATGCAAAGAGTGGTAATGTAAATGAGAACCGCTGACTGCCGATCTGCAGGATGATTAAATTAAACTAATTTCCAGGACCAGGTCGTGGTCGGTAAGCCGGGGATCGGAATTTGTATGGACAGAAATGTCAGACTGCACCTCCCAATGTGCCAGAGACTTTTTGCCCAGGTAATGGCTGACCATCTGAACTTGGCCGTTTTATGGATTAGCTTGAATCTAAAATGCAGGCAGCTCTTAAAAGCCCAGCAAAAAGGTTGCTTTCTGTGGACACCTGCGGCGTGACTATTTATAAATGTCCCCAATCCTTTTTCCCCTCCTACAAGTGCTATCGGCAGAATAAGGGTTGGTATTTAATCCATAACCTGTGATGCAGTGCACCCCACGGTGGCAAAGAGCACGCAGAGCAGAAGAAAGAGATCAAAAAAGCATTAAAAATGTCAGGCCACGGGACCATGTTTAAATTATTAGGTGAGATGCGTCTTGTATTTAACAATGGCCTGACACACCCTGAGGCCCAACTTCCTCCCTCCTGGCCGCGTCTTGATGGCTTCTTGCAATCTGTTCCCAAATTGAATTTCAGTTGCTTTCAATAGTACTTTCTGGTAAATCTGAGTGTCTCTGTTATCTCACTTGTGAATCTTGATGTAATAATCAGAGGTAATTGAAGCATGCCCAAGCCACCGAGTCACCCGACATGTTTTTAAACAAGCATTGACGGCTATGAAACAAATTTAACAAAACCTGGAAACCTGATCCAGAAGCAGGTTTGTTGTCATTCATAAGCTTGGCTTAGGAAATGGCATTTTCTAGCTTGCTTGCCTTTCCTAAAGGAGTTGGGTGCAGGTTCCTGATAGACAAGGTTGTGACCCGAACTATAGAACCAGTCATCCGCCCACTGGAGTTCATCATTTGTCAGTCTTGTGGCTTGGATTAACGGGTGGGGAGGATGGCGTCTGGTCATTCCCTCCCCCCTCAGTGGCCTCGCTGGATAAGAAAATCTCTTGGTAAGCGAAGCACACAGAAAACTAACTCCATATGAACAATACATTGTGTGCAAATTAATGCAGGCCATGGATCACGATGTTCAGTAAATGAATTTCCCTTAGATGGTTGAGATTGTGACATTTTCTCCACCTGCTCACATATCCACAACTGTATGTAGAAGATTCAGGCAGAACCCATGTAGGCCTTGTGGACACTCTATTCACCTTTACCTGGCAACTGCCTGCCGGACGTAGATCACATTTTAATGGAAGGAAGATACTAGACCTGAGAAACGCAAGCAGCAACCCCGCAGTGTACAACTCTCTAAGCCACCTGTGAATCAAAGCACTATTAGTCCAAGGTGTGCGATTCTCCTTAGGCTCTGGGTTTAAAGAGGGTGAAAAGCATTTGTGGCTCAGAATTTGAAATTCAAATGATGGAGGAAAGAAAATAGTCTAAAATCTTGGCTTCCATGGATTCTAACCTTAGATACAATTGGCAGTGGATTTTTATTATTCTGCACTTAGAGAATGGAGAATGCCTTGTGCAGAGTACACTCAGAAGCTTAAAGATAAAGAATAGGAAACCTTTTGGTGCCTGTCGCCTAATTGAAGGAAGTCGGCCAAAGGGATAATGTGGGAGCAAACATAATGGGGAGAAAATAATTAACAGCATCATTAAGCAAAACTTACCATTTGAACGTGTTTCCAACTCGCACTAATTCCAAATGGGTTGAGGCTTAATGTGTAGCAAATTTCTTTCAAAGACAATGAACTCTCGCTATTCAACATGCAAGTCGAGATGGGCCAATTTCATGTTGTCGCTAACGGTGCCAGAGACAGGCAGAAAAGTTGCTATATAAACATATTATTTTTCTAAAGAGAAATCTTGAGGACCACGAACCTCATTAGAACCGTCATTCCACCTGTGGAAACTGAAACAGAGGACTGACAGAAACATCAAGGGATTTACAGACGTAATACCTATTTTCACTAATAGGAGTTAGGTGCCCAAGTCCCAGAACGGCTAGATGAGGCTAGGCCCCTAAGCATTTGGCGTGTTCTTCTGAAGAGATGTTATTGTAATGATGGTTATTTTAATAAGTTTAATGTAATTGGAACAAAAGCTTAGGACTCAGTGCTTTGAGTTTTCCCCAAAGCGGTGTATGTGATTTGTATAAAAAAGATTCCCACTCAAACAATAAGAGGTTTTCTTTCTAAAATTTTTATATGGAAGGAAATCAGTCAATCACAAAACAAGTAATATGAGAAGCCACCACTCTAAAAAGTGAAGAAAAAGTGTTCAAGCAGAAAGGAATATTCTTTGAAGGTTATCAGGAGTGAGAGGGGAGAGGTGGCAAAATCCCTAACTAGAAGGCTGACACATCTTAACTCTGGCAAATGGAGAAGGGGGAGGAGAGCGATAAATTTAGGTTTAACATTATAAATTGTTAAAAGTATGAATATAAAATAGGTTGACAATTTGAATTATGCTGTGTTTATTTTGGTTTTTCTTGAATAGCATTTCCTCAATAAAGAATAACTTATGTCTGGGTAAGTAATACTGCTTTCTGATGCTTAGAAAATGCAAGAAAAATAAAATTACATGATATCTGCCTACAAGAAGTATCGTCTTATTAGGGAGATAAGTAAGGCCCAGTTAATGGTAACGGTAGGCATCGGTTTGGTGGTGGTGAAATGGTAACGGTAGGCATCGGTTTGGTGGTGGTGAGTTTGATTTTTGGTTTAATGGTAACTAAAATATAATCCTAATGTGACCCGGGGCAAAAGTATAACCATGTGACCCATCCTATCTAAGGGTGTCACAAATCCAAAGGGAAGAAACTTTTTACAGATTATTGAGTTTAAGGAAAACATCACAAAACAAACCAACCTTGAGCTGGGTTTTCAAAGAATGGAAGTGGAGTTGACAGAAGGAAGAAAAAGGAAACTTTTATGGAAATGATGTGAGAGCAACACTATGAAGTTCTACTTAGATGAGAAACATCAGGCTAGTTCGGAATCACTAATGGTACCCAAGGCATGTTGACTGGACTGGGACCTGGGGCAGACACCTACTGATCGAGCCAGAGGATGACTCCTTTAGCCGGTGCTTTGAAAGGAAAAGCATCCAACTATTAATACACGGGCATGCACCAAATTGCCCTGTCTCATTTTCTATCTTGCCATGTATCTACCGGGATCCATATATATGTACCTATATGAACCCATACATAACCCCAAATACTAAGGGTCGTGGTCTTATTCTGTAAACTGTGCAGGACGTGGGTACTTAATCCTATGTGTGATATTCAGTGTTTCACCCGTCAGTATAGGTGGCTGGAAGACAAGGTGGATTGACCCCAGTGGCTACAACAAAGGACACAACCACAGGAACACTGTGAGGGTGCACAGGACCAGGGGCCATTTTGTTCCCCTGTACTGTGGTCACTGAGTGGACTCTGACTTGGAGCACTGAATGAGAACATTTGAAAGGCTTTCATTGAAATTCACTTTCACTAGATTTAAGCATGATTTGTAGCACTCTAGGATTCCAGCAGAGGGACTATGTGATTCTCATCTGTTAGGAAAGCCATGCACCAACCCCGGCCAGGAGACCGCTGGGACACCTTGCTCAACATTGATGTCAGCAGCTGTTGTCAAGAAAGGCTCTGGCTCACTCCAGTTCCTCCACACAGCAGAATATAGCACTGTCCTCTCTTGCCCCACCCCCACAATTTCTATAATCTATAGGGGTTTTGTTAGCTGATCATGTGAAAAAGATCGCCAGGCTGGTATTTTTCATCTGTCTTGGTCTGGAAGCTCCACTGCTACTTGTGCAACAGTGTGGTATTATGCAAACTTTCACTGGTTTACCAGAGGTGGGAGCACAGGAGGTGCATTGACTGTGTGTCCTGCATGGAAGTCAAGAATTCTCCCCCTAAATCCGCACTGGCCCCATGGTTCGTATGTTGTTACATGTTGTTAGGGGACATTGAGTTGATTCTGACTCCTCGTGATTCCATGTGACACAGGAGAAGGATCCCATCAGATTTCCTAGGCTCTCACCTTCAAAGATGGAGGTCTTTGGGTCTTTTCTCCCGAGGAACAACTGATGGGGTCCAATCTACAATCTCCAAGTTAACAACCAAGTGCTTAACTTCTGCATCTGCAAAGCCCTAATCCATTGCTGTTAAGCCAATTCTGAGAAGAGAACAGGTTCATATGGTTACTGAAGCTGTTTTTGCTACAGCTGCAGATGGCTTCATATTTATCTGAAGGATTCGATCGCCAACCATAGAGTTTCCATCTGGATGTTCAAACACTGCACCTCATAGTGCTCGGGACATGCCTGAAGCCCTTCTAACACACACACTGTCTATCACTCTGACCTTTTCTCTCAGTGTGCAGTCCAGGACTGAGCAGGCAAACGACTGATTCACCTCCTGGCCCCTGACAGTGAGTGCAGAGGCAAGGATGAGAAGTTGACTCTATCCAAACAACCTTTCAAAGAAGCCTGGTGGCACAGTGGATTAAGTTTCGGGCAATTAACCTCAAGGTTGGTGGTTCGAACCCACCAGCTGCTCCTCAAGAAAACAAAGCAAACAAACAGGATAAAGCTATCTGTTCTTACAAAGTTGTGCAGTCTTGGAAACCCACTGGAGCGGTCCCACCATCCCTCTACAGGAGAAACAGCTCTGCAGCAGTCGGTATTCTGGGCTTAACCTGCCACTCCTACCTTTGATGGTATTTAGGTACTTCTAGGGGAGCCCTGGTGGTATAATGGTTACCCATCGGACCGCTAGCCTCAAGATCAGAAGTTTGAAACCACCAGCTGCTCCATGGAAAAAGACAGGGCTTTCCTATGCCCCTGAAGAGTTCTGGTGTCAGTATCTCACCAGGCAGTTCTGTCCTGTCCTCTAGGGTCATTATGAGGTGGCATGGACTTGATGGCAGTATGTTAGGATTTGGGTCTGGGGGAACACGGGGAAGACTTCAGGAGTTAATTCAAGTCCATTAGTCTGACAACGCAGTAAAGAATTGCCTGTGAAACCAGTTGCTTAGTAAAATCGACTAACTGTCCTCCTAGGGATGTGGACACAGCTGCAGAAAAGACATTCTCACTTGTAACAGGATACTTACTACCTGTTCCCAAGCCGGGGAAATAATGACCTGCATAAAAGCTCTCTCGGCAGCTCGGAGAGGAGTGCTGCATAAATATGAGCTATTACTTCTTTTCTCACTGAAAATTATATATATATAGGCTAAGAATACTTTCATCCCTAATTGCCATATGTAATGGGAATAGAAATCAAAGCCCTGGCTAATAGTATCTTACCATTTGTGTGGAAAATTTCTGTAGAGGAGATCAATATTATTACTGTTCAAACATTTACACAGTCTGTGTTTAACATGTCTGTCATGCATTAAGGGGAGAGTAGTTTTGAAAACATTGGATTTTAGGAAGAAAAAAATTACAAAAACATCGTGTTGAAGTTATTATTTTTAATGCTGCCAAATCCAGCAGTACTTCTGCTTTGGTTGTATTTGAACTTGCTAACCTGTATTTCTGAGTCTGCATTCATCAGCAAATAAGTAGGGAGGATGTCTTTTGTAAATAATTGATAGAAAGGTCATTTGAATTACAAATCTACAAGAGCCCTTCTTGATATTTAAAAAGTATAAGGTTATGCACTATTTAATTCGTGAAAAGTGAGTATTTTGTCTGTTGGTGAGAAGGAGATTTGTAATCTAAGTCATTAAGAAAAATATAGTGAATTCATATTTTTACAGTGTTACAATAATCTTATTATATTACTCTCCCCTCCCCCCAAATGTAAGATTTGGCATGAAGCTACATATTAGTTAGTGTGAAGTATAGAGAGGTAATAGAAAATATCAAACATGGAAATTAGTTACAAAAATAGGAATGGTGTGTGTTCTGTCCCAAAAAATGGGAGTTTGGGGCTAGCATGTCTAATTTGTGAAAGAAAATTTTCAGAATAAATTAGATTCTGTCTTTGGCTTCAGAAAGCCAACATCAAAGCAGATGTGGTGGGGAAAAGCTCATTCTAAAGCTCATCACATGGGCATTTGGGGGGGTTCCTTTAGCTTCTTGGTCCATCCAAGGTGACACTTGGCTCTTTCCTTTCTTCTGCCTTGTGTCTATCATCATGAATGCTTGTTCTCCTGAGCTGTTTCCCTCCCACCCCAACTCTTCACTGTTACAAAGTGATCCTGTGGACCACAGAATGAGACACTGCCTGCTCCTGCGCCATTCTCCCAATTGTCATAGTTGAGCCCAATGAAGGTCTCGACTCTTTCCGCTGACCTGGTCTACCAGGCCAAGCCCTCCTTCGAGCCTAAAGGCCCTTGCTGTTTCATTGACTCTGGCTCATGATTAACCCGTGTGCGTCAGAGTAGAACTGTGCTCCTTACAGTTCTCACAGGCTGATATTTTGGAAATGGATCACCAGGTCTCTATCCCAAGACTCCCCTGGAGGTACTCAGAGTACCAGCCTTTCAGTAAATAGCTGAGTGTCAACTGTTTATACCAATGCCTGGGGCCAAAGCAACAAAAAAAGACAGTGGCTGGATCATGTAAGGACAGAGGTAGAAAGAAAGCATAAGGACGGTTGGATAAGACAGCAAATTAGAAATCTAGCTCTTGATTTTGCTCATTCCAACCCCAGGGCTTCAAAATATAGTTACAGAGTCTTTGGATCCATGCGCGAATACTTGCTTCACCCTTGTCTTTATAAAACAATGATGCCGGGCTGAGCCCCGGTGGCGTAGTGGTTGTGCGCAGGACTGCGGCCCACTGGGACGGAGGTTCAATTCCAGCAGTGGGGCTGGGCCTCCTACTCCCACCACCGGAGAGCAGTGATGCCCAAAAAACTAAAAAAAAAAAAAATGATGCCTGAACAATTGTCAATGTGTGTTTTCTTCATTTCTGCCCTCTTGTATTTGGTGACAGTCTAATACGTAGGTTTTTTTAATATTTTCTCTTCTTGAAATACCTCAATAACTGGAGACTCATCCTGGAAAAGTAACAGTAAAAAAACAAAAACAAAAAAGAAGAAGATAGCCTTCAGAAACCTGAAGATCTATCAGATGGGAAATGAAGTCAGTATGGCCTTAGAGTCAGTCGGTGAAAATGACATCAAATACAGAAAAGATGCGTGCTGGGTCATAAGTGTTTGTCAGAAGGAATGGGTCCAACATAAAGGGTATCGATGATGTCAACGATGGAGTGTCACCTTCCCGGGAAAGATGGAATGCCTGCGTGTCTGTTGAGCCTGCCACAAGCATGGTGATTCTCCTTATCAATAATCATTGTCACTCCTCTTACGGTAGAAGACAGAGCCTAAGCTTGGTAAGAATGCTATGGAGGAGATTTAGACCCTTCAACGAGCAAACCATGAGGATCATAGAGGCACTCTTTCATCATCACTTAAAATAAGGATTTGTCTTTCATCATAACACAGTGACAAGTTCTGATTTTCTGGCAACAATATGTGAAATAAGGTTCCAGACTGTTGGATGTTCTGGGCTTCTGTTTTCTCACCTATAAAATGTAATGCCTCAAACCACACTCATGGCCGTGGAGTCAGGTGCGACTCCGGCAGTTGCAGAGCAAACTGCTCTCTACACAATTGTCTTCGTTGTAATCATGATGAGGGTCTTTCTTCCATGGTGCTGCTAGCTGGGTTTCAACCACCAGTCTTTAAGTTAGAAGTTGAGCAAAACTGTTTATAGCAACCAAGGATCTGTAAAATGCAGCATTGGCTTATCCCCTCAGATTTTTTTTCTTCCCACTGCAAAATTTTGCCACTACTCATGGTGAGTACCCTAACTCAGCTCATAGCAACATAAGGGCATCCTAGATTCCTGCCCTCAGAGAGGCAAGCTAGAGTAAGTCATGCTGAACATATGTGGCATCATTCGCCCTCCCACCGACATTGAGCCAATCCCAATTCATCGCCTCCCTACAGTTCAGAGTAGAACTTCCCTGTAGGTTTCTGAGACTAAGTCTTTACAGACTGCACACCTCAAATAACAGGAAGCCTCATCTTTAACCTGAAAAATGGCTGATGATTTCGGACTGCTGACTCTGCAGTTAGCAGCCCCATGTATAACCCTCTAAGCCACCAGGCCTTCTTTGTCAGACCTGATTCAGAGTCCCATTCACCCAGTCTAGGCACAATCAGGTGTCTGCATCACTCTTATTTAGCCAGAAACTATTGCTAAAATCATTTTTTCGAATCAACAATTCAAGTGAAATTCCTAACGTGTGGGACAGAAGAGGAGAAGGAATTAGGTTGCCCAGTGTAGCTCTGTCTTTTCAAATTCATATCATCGTTATAAAGCTGATTCCTTCCCTGATTATTTTTATTGCTTCTGACCTGTGGCTCGTGGAAAATAAATGACTTTTCAAAATAGCCCATAGATACTTCCTTTTGAGAAGCATTAGTTTCACGGGTATTATTTAATAAAAGGGTCTTGCAATTAAATGTGTTCAAGTTATATTGGTTTCATAAATACGGGACTTCTTGGGGTCTTTAATATATTGATATAAATTGTGACTATTCATGAAGTGAGCATTCATTTTGTGCAGTGTTTTCTAAATGATCTGGAAGGCTTTTTTTTTCCATGAAGCACTTCTTAAGATATTTTGGGAAACACATTTTAAAAAGTCGAGTTCTCTATTACCACAGTGCTGTGGGTTGAATGTTAAGTCGTTAACCAGAAGACCAAAGATTCAGGCCTACCTCCCAGTCCTGGAGTGAAAGATAAGGCTGTCTGCTCCTGTAAAGGTTTGTAATCTTAAAATCCTACATAACACCATGAGTCGGAATCTGCTCACTGGAAGTGGATATTAACAAGGACGAGGCGTAAATGGAATGCCCGGGAAATCAATCAGCAGAGTATAAGTGATCTAGGTAATTTGCTGCCTTTGAAGGAAAAGGCAACCAGCAGGCATGAAATCGCTGAAATACAAAACATCTTTTCAATGACATATGACAATTTTAAGAACCTGTGTTGCTTTTAACGAATGCCACCGGAAGGAGTTCCCAAGGGTTGGCATTGTTGGCGCCTGTTTTTACATGCCCTGCGCCAGTCAATGCCAAGTCAACTTGAATTCTTAGTGACTCCTCAAGGATCTGAGCAGACCGTGTGCCTCAGGAGGACAATGACCAATGTTTTCCAACAACTTATTTCTAAGATGTCCTTCCAAGGACCGCTGGGTGGACTTGAACGTCCAACCCTTCAGTTAGTCCTTGAGAGTTTGACCCATTGACACATCCACAGGCTCCCTAGCTTGGGGACCCTGACTTGCCCCCAAACAATTCGATAACTGCAAATGCTGAAACACTTGTTCATCTCTCTCGCTCTGATTTAATCTTTGCCACTGTCAGTCCTCAGTTTCTTCACAGAGAGGCTGTAGAGACATGTAAGCCCTTGGTGTGAAATGCTAAATCGTGATTTATTCTGGGTTTGGGTGAAAAAGGAATTTTTTTCTCTTTCCTTTATGGACTCATCTGTCACAGAAAGGATGATCAGACACAGCAGCTCTTCTCCTTTGCGCACCTCTTGTGTGTGTCCAGCTATGTACGCCTTTACAGTTATTGGGGGCTTTTTGTCCCAACCTTTCCCTAGTTTATGCTGTACTTCGGACAAGAGCGCATTTGGAAATGTTCTCTTTGTGCTTACGTTTCTGGAGCGAACTTGACCAGACTCCCTTTTTGCTTCTGGTAAGCTAGCAATAAAGAGATCGTGGGGCTGGGGAGTACTTTGGATAGCAGAGTGGGAGTTGTGTGTTTTCATGGTTGAGTTAGATCCGTGTTCCAGTCCAAAAGTCCATTTCAGTGTGTTGACCCTTATTATGGCCATATGGTTAAACTTAGGTGCTCCTGCTTTTAGACTACTGGTGATGTTTATGACCACTGCTTCCCTTTCTTCGCAAACACACAATTACTCCTTAAGGTCCATATAAATCACAAGCCCACAGAGGTCATTAAAATCCTTTCTTCTCTCCATGAGATTTTTCCTATACAGAGATAGTTAAAAAACTGGCCCTCCACCAATTAATGACCCAGTTGGTAAAGCAAGTCAGTGACAGAAAAATAAAAGTGAAAGAGAGGAAACAAAAATCGTGTAGACCCATGATTACACCAAATGACCACCGATTTTCTGAATTTCTGTTTTTCAACTGGTGCACATATTATCATATAGAACCAGCCTTAGTTGATTATATTTTTTATGCTCCCACCTGTATTTCTCATTAGATACATTACCTGCTGTTTTATACATTGAGTTTGGGTTATAGAATGCATGCCAGGGTGGTAAGACATACCTAGCACAACCCGTGAAAGTCTGTGTGGCTATAATGCATAACAGGTTTCAGCAGAACTTCCAGACTAAGACTTGTAAGAAAGGTCTGGCAATGTAGTTCCCCCAAAACAGCCCATTAGCAGTGGGAAGAGGGGGAGTGGGCAGGAGGAGTACAACGATCCTACAGATCACAATGATCTGATCCAGAACCCATCAGGGTTTGGCAGAGGACTGTGAAGTATTTCATTCCATTGTGCATAGAGTCCTTATGAGCCAAGGACCAACTTAGCAGCCTCTCCTACCAAGAGTCCAAGGACTGGGAGCTTAGCCTCGTCTGCCTCTGACCCAGCTGCCTTCTGACTTAATAGAATTTCAAATACTGCAAAAGAGCAGAAGCTCTGAGTAGGAATGCATCGGGCTTTAAAGATGACGTCTGACAAACAGTACGCTGCTTCCAATAAACATTAGGGACCGAAGGAAAGAAAAATCTCTGCGACATGATCTCTTTGTCTCATGTGCATTTCATTCCAGGATTATAAATACATTAGGTCCACATCTAAAAGATCCTGTTCCCCGTTGTGGTTAGCTTTGTGGTTTGAACTTCAAGCAAACTCTAAGGTTCTACAAAACAAACTGGTGCCGTCTTAAATTAACGTCCACTGCCCATCCTAAAGTGCAGCTCCAGCCTTCTTGTATCCAGGGTTGTCTACACTTCCGGACAAGATAGGGCTGTCATTTCAGGGGAAGGGACTAACTGCTTCAGAATGAATAGAATCATCTCACCTTCTTGACACAGAAAAGTTTGGGCTGTCTTTACTTCAAGAAGAAAAGGAAAACAAAAACTCTTTAAAAATTAGTATTTGCCAATTTGAGTTCCTATAACTCTGATCAGAAAACTTAGATTCCCACTGAATAGTGACTAATTAATCAGGAGGGCGTTTAAAAAAAGAAAGAAAGAAAGAAAGAAAGAAAGAAAGAAAGAAAGAAAGAAAGAAAGAAAGAGAACAAATTTGGTATATTAGGCCCCATTGCCTAAAGCAAACTTTTTACTTTACTTCCATATTGCAGAAGAGTGTGGCTCTGTGATTCTCTAAGCCAGAGTCACAGCCTTTCCTGAACTAGAAGTGTGTGCCCCGGTGTAGACACCCAATTAAGGAGACTGTGTGAGCATATCCAGCACTGCAGACTGATAGCACTAATGCAACTGCAGATCATTAAATCAGCTGAGCTCATCAATGGAAACACTCAAAGGATAGTGTGCGTGTGCGTGTGCGTGCGTGCGCGTGTGCATGTGCGTGTGTGTGTGTGTTTAAAGCAACCTACCATGATCTGTATCAATCACTTTGTTTAACTCTGTTACTGAAAATGACTTTAATGGACTGAGTTTGGAAAATCATAGTGTGGCAAGACCTACCTTCATCCCAAATGTTAGTTTTTTAATTTTATTTTTGTCAGAAGGTGAGGGTAATGGCATATTCTGCATATTCTGAGGATGTCTCATCTTTTGACTGATCGACCCCCTGGAGAGAGGACTAAATCTCTTGCACTACCTAAGCTGTCCCCTGTTGTAAGCCAGGTATAAACCCTTGGGAAAAGAGGTCTCTCTGTCCCTCTCAATGCCAACGTTAGTTGGAAAGGGACGATCAGGCTCTGTGAGAGGGATTCTACATAGGATTTCACTTCATTCACCCTTCCATTTTGATTATCCGCCTGTCCATTTTGCAGGTGAGCAACTAAGGTGCAAAGAGGTTGCCTTCAAGGGAACCCAGCTAGTGAGGGACAAAGAGTGCAAGGAAGCGTGGGTTCTGCTTCCCTTTGTCCCATTCCAGCTCACTGGACTGGGTGTGGCCAGGCAGCTGTCGCCTCCTGTTCCCATTGATGCCTTTGGTGCCATCATCTATGGTGCTTGCTCGTGGCAAAGGAGACTCCTGTTTGGTCAGAGACTAAAGACTAGACTCAGTGCTTAGAGATCCAGTCCTTTTCCCTTCGACCATATTAAAGAGGCTGCAGCTGAGCCTTGATGGCTCAGTGGTCATGTGCAGGACAGCGGCCCACAGGGTTGATGGTTCAAATGCAGAAGCAGCTCTCCAGGAGCAAGGCTGGGCTTCCTACTCGCATCAAGGCAGTGACGCAAAAAAAGTAATAATAAATAAATAAATAAATAAATAAAATAAAGAGACTGCAACTGCAGCTATCCAGTCACCATCAGGTTGATTCCAACTTATGGTGACCCTGTGTGTGAGGGGTCCTATGTTTCCCTGAGTTTTCGATGCCTGAACCTCTTGAAGTCCATCACCAGATCTTTGCTCTGAGGCATTGCTGGGTGGCCTTCAATTTCTAACCCTTGGGATAGCAGCTAAGCATTGGGGTTGTTTTCACCACCCAGAGAGTCCAAAGGAGTTAGCTTAAAAAACAAAAACAAAAAATACAAGTATTCCCTTTGGAAGACCAGGGAGTGAAGCAGAGAAAAGAGAAAACAATCTTTAAAATGAAAACACAGATTTATAGATTTAAGGATTTAAAATAAACGAGAAGGAAGTAAATGTGGCCAAAAGACCCCTCTGTCACTTCTTGATGACTTGATTTTCTATATAAACCCATCTTCAGACAATCTATAAAGTATTTTTTTTTCCTGGAGAACATTGCAAAGTTGGCAAGAAGTTAGATTTTTCTATGAAATAGGGAGGTGAACAAGTTGTAAATGATGGTAATATCTTCCAGATGGCACAGTTTTACTTGGGAACCGAATTTAGAGTAATTAAAGGCATGTGAATTTTCTATAAATACTGAACTTTGCAAGTCTGACCCTGGAAAACTCCATCATTCTTGAAACATGGTTACTTTAAGGGAGGCCTTCCTTCTCTTCCATTCAATGCGTGTTTGGGTTTCTACTCCGGCTTAATTCAGAAAAATGCTTACCCTATGAAGTTTCTTTTTAAATTAGTGATCTATGCCAATAAATTTTGAAAGAAACGTTCTCAGAAACAAACATTTAAGACTACAAATATTTTCCATTAAAAATACATACTTTGATTAGTATCTTGCCTCACATCTTGAATTCTTTTATATATTTCTTTTAATTGACACTGCTCAGCAATATTGAACTTCAAGTTTTGATCATCTGGAGAGTGGGTTTCCTCTAGGACCTCATTTTCCTTCTCACTGGACAGCGATGCCTGCAAGCCAGGACTCCTCAAACTGCAGCCAGCATGGGCTCGCTTCTTCACTCTTGCCCTGGATCTTAGCAGAGAACTCTCTCACTCTCTGCTTTATTCAATTACACAGAGAGATGATCCCTCCCACTTTGAGTACTTGATCCAAATCCAAGCTCATAAATCTGAAACACCCTCTAACATTCCCAGCCACGAGTGTACATGCCCTCTCTCACAACCATTTCATCAAATACTAATCTAGGGGTCCTGCAGATCACATGAAGGGAATGAACCCATTGATTTTAAGCAGCACTGTTGAGGTGACCCTGACTCTTCAGGTGAGCCCTTTAAAGGGAGCAAGTTTTGGGTAAAGATTTCAAGTGTGAGCATAGTTCGATATGTGGGAGATTCTCAGTTTCTGGCTTTGGAAATGGATGGGGGCATGTGTCTGAGAAGGCGGGTGACGTCTAAGATCTGAAAGCAGCCCCCCTTGACAGCAAGCCATAAAATAGGCATTGCAGTCCTACAACTTCAAGGAACTGAATTCTTTCACAACTAGGAGTTTCAATGAGGATTCTAAGCTCAAGATGACTCTGGCCCAGCAGACCCCTTGACGTTGACCTTGTGTCAGCTGACCCTTTGATAATATTACCATGAACACCACTTCTCCCTTCATTTTATTCCACTACAAACTTTTTCTTTAAGACCTACTTTCTTCACTTTTGAAAGGCCTCGTTTCCTGGGGCTGGAAACTCCCTAATTCTGTAATGCCTAATTTTTACCCGAGTTAATGATCAGTTTCCTATAACTGTAGTAAAGTTCCTGATGTTCATTACTATGACACTACAGCACTACAAGACCACAAAGATCACATCTTTAGTGTATGAGCTTAATTTTACAGATTTTGCTCTACAATGATTATTTGAAGATATGATACATGCAGGACCTTCAGGAAACTGATCACATGGATCCACACCGTGGGAAAATTGTGAGCTGGACCAGATGAGGTTAGGATTTGCTAGGGAATTACTGGGAAACCTACAGAAAAGCACATGTGGGACCTGATATGGGTCTTTGAGGAGGACAATAACATCATAAAAGAATTGGGGAACATTTTGAGAGGTCTCCAAGAGGGGTGAGGTATTAAAGTCCCACTTCACCCAGTGAAGTCAGTTGCAGGAGAGAGGGTTTGACCTCAGTATAACCAGCTGCTCCTGAGCACAGGTAGTCTGGTCCCGGTAGAACCCCTGAACTTGGGAGCTGATGTGGGTCCTGAAACTGGACAGGATGCAAAAGCATTGGACCTTCAGGGTACTCATCAATGGAACCAGAGTTTTTGTGATAATAGCAACAAAGGAACTCAGTAGTGGGATAAATGGAATGTCCCAAAAATAATGGAAAAAGTAAACAGTGTGCCACATGGGGTTCTCTCAACAAAGAAAGTGTCCTCTTATATGTCGATAATGTCAACAGCATATTCCTTTGGGGCAAGTACACATAAACTCTAAATCTACATGTCAAACGAAGAACTTTATGGAATCAAAGTTAGAGTATTAGAAGAGGGTAAGAATACAAACTGAGTTGAGTGTGAGAACTTGTCTTAAGATGTGTAAATGAGACCCAGATCCAAGACTAAAAGTTCCTATAATTCTCCTTAATACACAGGGTCTATCTTCCTCTTAAGATAAAGTGACCAGATTTTAAGTGGGATACCATTGACCAGGGTAGGGGAGTGGTGTGCTTGATTAAAATTTTGGTCTATATGGAGCAACAAAAATTTTCATAGAATGCAAAAATAGTATTGTAACATATTTATTTTAATTTTAAAATGGAATGGGATGTTAAATTGTTAAAAAGCAGTATGTCTGATCACTTTATCTTAAAAGTATCCATAGCAAGTCTGTGGTGATTTGTTGTTACACAGCAATAAGAAACTGACAGTGTGTTATTACCTACCCCATGTTTCCATTGACCCAATGTGTATGAAGAAATTTTGATACTGTTCTCTGCTTCACCATAAACAACACTGCTTACCAATCACAAGGTCACTAAGTCGTGCTCCATGGGAGGGAGATGAGACAATCTGCTCTCGTAGATATATGCAGTCTCAGAAATCCCACAAAGCTTGATTTGAGTCAGAATTGACTTAGTAATAAGGTTGCTGTTGTTGTTGTTGGTATGTATATAAATGAACCCTAATGGCACAGTGGGTTAATTACTGGACCGTTAATCTCCAGGTCAGTGATTTAAACACACCATCTGGCCCTAAGGGAAAATAGAGGGCTCTCTGTTCCCAAGAAAAATGTGCGGTTTGGGAAACCCTGTATACTTTGCCCTAATGGATTCCTGTGAGTCAGAAATGGCTTGTTAGTGGTGGGTTTGCCTTGGTTGTCGATATGTATGTAGCTAGAGGAATATCAGACTCATTGCCAATGAGTCCATGCCAACTTGTAACAAGCCTAGAGGGTTGGGTGAGAAAACCTCATCTTTCTCCTTCTGAGTGACTGGTGGTTTTGAACTGCCAAATACACACACACACACACATATATACACATACATATATATATATATATATATATATATTATCTGAAGCATTCACATATGAAATTAAATGACTAGATTTTGTTTATTGGAGGAAAATTTGACCTTATCCATCTGGAAACCAACTTGTAAAAAGAGTGTGGTTCTCTAATGAACAAAGCAATGTTGTGTCAGAAGCACAACATTTCAGATTGTGTTCTGTTGTAGAGTGGCCTACCTAGACATTTCCCATTTAACCACGTTCTCGGAGTGAGAGCATCCTGCCAGCCACATCTCTCCTCTCATTTAAAGGTCTTTGGTATCCTCTGACAGGACTTTCAAAGCTCAGGTCCTCTAACCTGCTGTAATCAGGGTTGTTGTCAACTCCATCTTGAAAGAGTACACCCGATTGATCTAAGCCCTGGGGGACCATGGGACCTTGACTTTCCTACTTAACTCATGGTGACCAAGGCTCTATCCCTGTCCGGCCTTTACCAGGGATGCCTACATTGAGGGTGATGGCCCTGAGGCAAAAACAAAACTGTGCCACACGTCAGCTCCTTTCAGCACTTATTGTTATCTACTCCTTTGCTCAAGGTGGGCTTTGGGTTAACTCATGTGGTCCCTGATGCCCCAGACTAAACAACGGGACCAGTTCAGCTCTGGCAGGAAGACATTGATGCCACCAAAATGCATCACTTGGATGACTTGTGCAAACCCCAAAAGGTATTTTCTTTCTCCCTCTCACCCACATACACATGCACATATACCCTTGTACACACCAAGGTGTTTGCTAGTAGAACTTTGAAAATGTTGCAAATGTCTCACCAAAAGATTAGAAGCTTCTGGCACCACAGGTGCCTTGGAAGGGAGGCATCATACCTACTTCTCACCAAGCAGCCACTGACCGAGGTGCTACCCAGTGTGGTCAATGTAAGTCAAGGTCGGCTTCATGGCAGCTCATTGAGGCTTATTGAACACTGTGATTCAGAAAAAAAGGATTACTGAATGTGGTAATGTATATCAAATTCTATGCAATTGTAGAAAAGCAAATTAGATGTAGTTAATTACTAATTCTAAAATCATGAATCGCCTTGCCAATTGCAAGGAAGATATTGAGCTCAAATTAAACGTGAAGGGAGTTAATGTTGAGAGGTTGCAAATACTCTCGTGGGTGTGTGTGTTGTGTGGTACGCAATGCTTCTCTAATGCCCTCTCAGATGATAACACCTGCTGTCTGCCTGTTAAAGGATCGTGGTAAATACTAAATTCGATAATACCGGTGAGAGCATTTTACAATATGGAACTTTCTGTACAAATGCAAAGTGGTATTGCCAGTCTTGTGGAAAGCGGGCAACCAAATTAAATTCATTTTAACTTTGTGAATCTAAGGGGGATCACACAGAGATTCGCATTGATCCACTGGTTAAATTAAAAGGAAAAAAAAGGCAAGCCTTTGATTCATTTCCAAATAAAATACTATAAAAGAGACTCTTTTCTGACCAAAAAAAAATAAATAAAACTGTTAGCTAGGCAATCAGGTATTGATTTGCTACTTTATTTATAGGCTAGTTAATGCTTTTCAAAATAACATTTATGTGACTTTAAAGGAATGCTTGTCCATTGTAAAAATTCTGAAAAATGTAGAAATAGGTATGGAGCAAAAACTCCCTCCCCAGAGAGAGCCCCTATTGGAAGCTCAGTCTATTTCCTCTCTGCATGCGAGTTAGATTTGAGAATATACTGTAAGAGTGTTATGATGTGATTTTCTACTTGTATAATAAACTTTGTCACTTGTTCCATCATAAAGCTTGTTATAAACAGAACTTTAGTTCAGCACATCGAATAGTGAATATTCTTTGGTATGAATGCTCCCAACGTCCTTCCTGGACAGACTGTCTTAAAACAACAACAGCCAGAATGTCCCTTAGAAGTGAGGATGGTGAGCGTTTCTCAGGACCGTTGGGCATTCACGTTACCAGGGGATACCAGCCCTGAAGAAGGGCATGCCGTATGGTAAATTAGAGGGTCGTGGTAAAAGAGAAAGACCCTCAATGTGCTAGATGGACACAATGGCAGCAACAATGGGTGCAAACATGAGAAGACTGTGCGGGATCAAGCCACGTCTCTTCCTTTTGAGGAGGTTCTGCTCAGAGTTGGAACTGACCCAGAAACTCGCGACAACTGCATTTTCCTTCACCCTTCTTCCGTTTTTCCTCCAGCCTACTTTCCTCTTTTCCAGTATTACAACTTAAGCTTCAGGCAACAGTTCTTGTGCAGATATCTGACTTTAGTACAGATTATTTCCTTACAATCGAACTTAAAAAATAGAATCATTCAAGAAGAGGCTATGAACACTGTAGGCCTTTTCCTGCACACTTGCTAGAATTCTCTCTCTTTCTCTCTCTCTCTCTCCCCCTCTCTCTCCCTCCCTCTCCCTCTCCCTCTCCTTCTCTCTCTCTCTCTCTCTCTCTCTCTCTCTCTCTCTCTCTCTCTCTCTGTCTCCCTCGCTTCAAATTGATTCTGACTATCGTGACTTACCTGTAAGGCAGAGTAGAACTGCCTCTGTGGGTTTCTGAGTGTAACTCTTTATAAGAGTAGACATTTCTTCTTATTCTTCTCCCATGGATCTGCTGATGGTTTTAAACTGCTCACCTTGTGATTAGCAACCCAATATGTAACCAGTACACCACACAGACTCCTAGAATGTAGGCTATTGCAAACAGCCATATATAAGGGTCCATTTTGTGCAAAATCGGTCAGGAAACACAGGTACCAAGAAGTTGGCCCCTATTGGTCATTTTCCTTTCCAAACCATCTCTCTAATACACCGAGAAAAAAATAATCTCTTCCCTTGCAGGGGCTATGTAAGGTAATTCTGGGACAGACTAATCATTTGCAGGTTGGGGTAGCTCTTAATGCCTTGTGCGAAATAAACCGATGTGTCAAGCAAACACATTTTTACAGGTGAAAATTACGCTAGCCAACATAATTTCTCACTCTGGTTCGTGATGTCAGGTATCAGATTTCTCCATTATTAATGTCTCTATGCTCATGGGTGCAGAGCATCTTGAAAGGAGATTAAAAGACACCACTCCCTGAAATCCCCCTTCCTAATAATCGGAGAATGTCAGGAGCCTTGAGGGGCTGGTACAGTAGCTCACAGGGCATGAGACAACACCCTGCAGACAATAGCCGTTCCTTCCATTAACGGGTTTCACCAGAGAGTCAGGGGTCATTTGTACTCACAGGAGAAAATCTGACTCAAGTAAAGCACGCTATCTGTCTATTCAGCACGGTATAACTATAAAGCCCCAGAAACCTCTGTGGAGTGACTGAGTATTTTTCTCATTTCCCCATCACTTTCTTCCTCATCTTTGGCTTTTTTCCTAAACTCATTATTCAAACTTTGCTAAAAAGAAAAAAAAAGTAATAATCTCTGGGTAATCCTTGCAAGAATTCTTAGAAGGAACTCTTTATTCTTCTATCACTCTTATGGGAAGCCTAACTCGTGATTACTATTAAGATTTCAAAATGTTTTCACCACCCACATATAGTTCATGTAGAGTGTGGGAGGGTGAATATGTTAGCGGGCTGAGTGTGAGCTCGAAAGATAGGGCCTTTTAGCTGAAGGAGCTTTTAAGACTTCTGAAGCCAGGGACACAAGTGCAAAGATTTACACAGACCTATTATACACGAAACACTTAGAGAAGATCTTTGGGTTGTAAAACAAACAAACAAAGACTCACGTAGGTATCTCTGCATGCTGTCATTCTTAGCTGTCCACGACTCAGCTCCAATTGATGATGACCTCTTTGTACAATAGAAAATAAGAGAGCGTTGGGCCCTGCATCGCCCTTACAAGAGTCAGTCTGCTCCAGTCCATCCTTGGGGCTCCTGTTGGGCCAGTCCAACCTCGGGGTTCCTGTTGGGCCAGTTCATCTCATCAAGGGTCTCCTGGTACTTGCCATCTATTGCCCTCACCCAACATGGTATCTATATCTTCCTGTGGTGATTGATCCTTTCTGATGACGTGTCCAAAGCAAGATGGTTCAGTAATGCTCTGTTCTCATCCCTACCTTTCCATGGGCTTTCCCATGCTGTAAAGAACCCCACCGGGTCAGTACACTCTGTCCTAAAGGGTCACTCTGAGTGGGAATTGACTCAATGGCAGTGAGTTTTGGGGTTTGGGGTTTGTTTTTAAACTCAGAAGTCAAAGATGAAGCTTTCTGCTCTTGTCAAGATCATCAGTCTTGGAAACCCACAGGGCCAGTTTGTTCCCTTCCTCTAGAATCACTTTGAGTTGGAATCAACTGGAGGACAGTAAAAAGAAGAATTCGGGGCGGGGGGTGGGGTACGTGGGGTGGTGGTTTCTGAATCTTAAAGTTCTGCTGAAGCCTGTCAACCAGGGGCAGCTCTGCTGGTAGGTTCCACCCTGCATCTCCCAAGCCAGCACAGCCCAGGGAGCTGAGAGAATCGTGAGGGGACCTTTACATTAATTTCCAGCAAATGTACATCCACTTTCCCACCGCTAATAGAAAAAAGGGAAAGCTTTGAGGTAGAAGACTGAAGACAAGAAAGGGAAGGATGCCTGAAATAAGCAAGAAACGCAAACTCAGAACCCCTGAGTCCATTCTGCAGCCTAGGGTAGAAGCACCCCTCTGGGCATCTGGGACTGTCACTCTTCACTGGAATAGAAAGTCAAGTCTACCTTTCTCCCATGGAGCAGTGGGTGGTTTTGAACTGCTGACCATAAGGTTAACAGCCCAACTGAGTAACCACTATGCCTCCAGGGTTCCTCCTGAAAGGAGTCCACCCTGATGATCACCTATGTGTGATTAAGTCCACATTCCATTCAACTGCTTTGGAAGCTAGATGTTGGGGGTGGGGCCGGGCCATTCCTTAGGGAGACGTGGGCCTGTGTTTGTCTGGTAAAGAAGAAAAGGAAGCAGCCCCGGTTGCAGACTGCCACCTAGAAAGGTGCCACTCTTTGGACCCAGGCACAACGTCCTTGTCACCCAGGATGGTCTCTCTACAGAGCAGGGCAGTGGCCATCAAGCCACAAGGCTCCCAACAGAGAGGTCACCTCTCTGACCCCTCATCTAGCTTTCATGAAGTCACTCCTCAGACTCTCCAACAGCTGGAGCATGGTGCTACTGAATGGGGCATTGGACAAGTCCCTTTCATGTTCACCTTTGTGCCTCTCCGCCAGCGCTATTAGCAGGCTCGTGACATTCCAAGAAGTGCAGTGTTTGCCACACTGGCAGCAGTAGCAGAGCAATGTGTAACCGGATGGGGGACCAGAATTTGCAAACTCAGTATCCTGGGCCTCAGGCCAATGCAGGCTGGGTGCGTTGCCCGGGTGACACTTCTAGTCTCTGGAGGGGGATGCTGGCACACCAACTGCCTTCCTGGCACCAGGTCTGCCAGTGAGAAACGTATGGAGTAGAACTGGTATCAACTCCAGAGGCAGTTGCCAGCTGCTTTCTTAACTTCTTTGGCAATTCCAGCCTTTGCTACTAGTGGGCATACACACTCCCGACTATTTACAAGAGCAACTATTTGGTCGGTTGGACTACCCTTCCAAAGAAAGGGCTGGAAGGAAAGCCACATTCCAGTTTATAGATATCAAAACCCTTTCATCCCCTTAATCATTCAGTCTCCCCAAATTGTCACTGAAAGACCCCATGACTCATCTCTTGCTAGGAAAGGATTCTGATCCCTCTCCCCACTTCTAAGAAGAGCCTTTGATCTGGCCCAGAGAAGAGCTTAGTATTTACTAGGGAGGTTGTGTGAGTGAAAATATTCACTTCATCCCCAATTACAATTCACTGCAGGCCATTTGCTGAGTTCTAGAATACCTGGAAGAAAGGTCTCCTCATGGGGAATGCCCTCCAGCCTTCAAAGACGCCTTACCCAAACCTCTCATTTATTATTGGAAAGCAGGATGCACTGGGAGCCGACCACTTAACATTCAGACCATGCCAAGATCCAAATAAAAGGCCTATCTAGCACTGCTAGATGCACAGTAGCCAGACCAAATACCGTCAACAGTTCAAATCACAGCTAAATTATATGAAAGCATGGGGCAAAACATGCAGACCTGTCTTGTCAAAGAAGGAGTCGAGATAAAAGGAATTGCTCCATAAATGCCAACTTCTGAGGCTTCAGAATACAGCGAATGGTGTTCCTTTCAGCTGCCCCCAGTGGAATGCAAAAGGCGAGTTGGGGTTTTGAACATAATGTGTTCTTCATCCCCCTCCTCCTCCCCTTCACTTTCTCCTCCTCCTTTTAACATGCAAAACATCCACCAAAGTATTGAGAAATACACAATTCCTCTGTGTATGTCCATAGTTTTAAAGGACGGCAATGTGAGCGGGCCAAGTGATTACTACTGGACACTTCAGATGTAGCTGAGGAAATGCAGTTAATACAATAATTCACATATGTTAATGCTTAGTTCCATCAATGTCAGCTTTATTTTCTTCTTGATATACACAAAGCTGGCACACAATTCTAACTGATGAGGTAATGTCATTTTTAATTTAAAGAGCCTTAAGCTGTCCGCTGTAACTAGTGATATCATCTCTGCAGTTGTCTCATGAGACTTTATGTAAACGTAAGTAATGTGTCCTGGACAGTTTGAAAGGGGATTGTTAAAGATGACATTGGTCATCAGGAAGATATTCACACTTTGATCTCTTTGGAATTGCCAGATAGCATTTATGTTACTGCCATATTTCAGGCGGTCCTGAAATTAATATGTCCCAGGACTTTTGAACCGAGTTAAACAGAGAAATAAAATCAAAGCTTATAATGAATGTATTGTAATGCCTCCATGTCAATCCTAGCAGAGAAATGGAAGGCAAATCTGATTATCTGGCTCTTAGGTGACTTGCTAAATAAAAGTAGAGGCAAGATCAAGATACCAAAGAATATAGAATACCAGACCAAATCTCCCATTGTCCTGGGGGAAGCTAGTGTGTTGGCCTGTGAATGGGTCTTCACATTTTAGGGAGTAGCAAAGTCAGAATATACCTGTTACATCAGTGAAATCTTCAGATTAATGCTGTATTTTCATTTCTTTATTATGAATCTACTAGACACGTCTTTTTTTTTTTTAGCCTGATCATTTTGAGGGGGCAGGTGGCATCATCCTATAGCTTAATGACCTCAAACATATAGATTTTTTCTTTTCAGAACAATCTTGGTAGTCCTTTAAGACTTTAGACTGGTGGTACAAACAAAGTTAGTTTATATTTTAAAAAATAAACTCTTGGGGGACACTGTGTTCGATGTTCCAGGTGTGGATTAGTTGGACGAGGATCTGTGTTTTAGCTATTGGGTATACATGCTGAGAGAGTGGTTTGCCTTCCTCCCCACCCCTCTAACCCCTCCCCCAAAGTCTGGGATTGAGTTAAATAGTAAAGAGTCTGTTTATTATTCCGTAGCCATATGTTTAGAGGGTCACCCACAGAAACCCAAGTATTGTTCATAGAGAGCTCCAGCCAAGGGGACATTTTGAATTCATAAAAGAACTTCTCCGTTTGCAAAGAATGCACAGCATTATGTATTGACACCCCACTGCCACAGACAAAGGGACACCCTTTAATAATAGAGAATTGTGCTCGTGAGATTTTTCTCTTTCTCGTTAATTGGTTACTTTAACTGACATTGTCTGCCGATATAATGGACACCATTCTTCTTAATTCTTCTGCGTTGCCAGATGATGTATACAGACATGATGTAGTCCATTTTAATTATTTCATTTTGCTAGATTTTTCTTTGCGCTACGTAATGCTGTGGTGAATGCAGATGGTCCTGCCAGCGCAGTTTACCCCCTTTTTTCTTCCTGACAGACTCTGCTGAATGAGGCCGGTCTGTAAATGATGGAAATCAGAAGGGGCTTTTCTCCCCAAACTCACGTTTCCTTCCCGTGTTTGTCTGGCAGGTATGACTACGTGGAAGTCATTGACGGGGACAATGCCAACGGGCGCTTATGGGGAAAGTTCTGTGGAAAGATTGCCCCTTCCCCCATAGTATCTTCGGGACCATTTCTCTTCATCAGATTTGTCTCTGATTATGAGACCCATGGAGCAGGATTTTCCATACGTTACGAGATTTTCAAGAGAGGTGAGTAAATGACTTATAATGGACTGAGTGTGACTCAGCGTTCACTCACCTTGTCTGGTTCCATGAAAGACAAGACGGGGAAGAGTGCTGGGGAGCCACGATCTGATCCTCTCATCAAAACACGTGGATTTCCATGCCACATATGTTAAAGAATACTTTGACGCGAAACCTATGGTATGGAGGAAGTATGTTTAGACTTGGAACATACATTTCTGGAATCCAATCCTTTTGATGAATTGACCCATGTTGTATAAAGAGAATACTTTATACTGTTCTTTTAAAAGCCTTTATTTTTTATCTCTCTTCTTTGAAAATTTGTTTAAGCTGCTTTGAAAGCTTGATTTCTCTTCTTAAAAATGCATTAGCCCTCTCCTCCTCTTACCTTCAAACCAGACATACTCTGGTCCCTTCATTTTATTTCAACATTCAAGACTGGAAGTTCCCAGGGAAAGCAAAGCACCTCGCTGTCTTAACGTTTCAAAAGCTATCGAGGGAAGAAGAGGCTTTCTGTTGCAAGAGCCTCCTGGCAAGGAGGGGGGAACCTCTGGAGGCAGAAAAACATAAATGCTTTAAATGGCACTCCCATTAGGAATTAAAAAAAACTAACAATCATTCCTTTCAATGCAATCATCTGTTAATCTTCTGTTACTTTGCTTTCTGGTATATACTATGATGGGCTAGAATACAAAAAGTCATCGTTCTCAACCTTGCGGGATTAAATACACATCTTATCAACCAATAAGTGAGGTCATTTTATCTGGAAGTTGCTGTTTACTTCAACTGCAAGAAGTTCCCTTTTATATTTTAATTTTCATCTTTCAATTATTTGCCTGTTGATGGTTGCATTAATGTGTGGGCCAAGGATCCAGGAATGGAAGGTCAAGATTGGAAATGTAGTATCCTTGAGTAGAGGGGAAAAATATATAGCCATCCCAAGTCCAAAAGCTTAGAATCCCTAGCACAATCCTACCTGAGAGTAATGACAAGACTCATGGACTGTTTCTGGAAACATGAGTATGAGTTCTTTAACATTTCAGAAATGTTTGGTCCCACCCACATAAATATGAATGAGATAACTTTCTTCAGAACTCTATCATAACACAGACTTAGAACACATTTTGTATAAAGAACAAGATACATATGGTATCAAAAAGTATAGTTGATAAGATTTGTACATATTTCCCTATGTTGAAAGCACTTTTATTGTTTATATGAATAATGTTACATATTTATATATCTATCTTTATGTCAGTCTACAGCTATATTCTCTTGCTTACCTACATATGGCACATCAAAGCAAAGATGTATGAGAAAAGAGATCAAGGATAGCATTTCATTTTCAATGTTTTGGAAGAACTGAAGATTATTGAAAGGAAAAAGAGATATCTGTTGCTAAGCCATTGAGAATGCTCCATCTTCCAAATGAACTCAGATCCCATACTGCTATGAGCCTCAAAAGTTCTAGAGTCTCCCTGTCCTCTCTCCAATACCATCCTTGATACTTGAAGTCTTATTTTGGTCTTCTTGACCCCTTAACTCCGATATGGACTTTCCTTCTTTTTGATGTTGATCTGAGGATCTCAGAGTCATGGTTTTGAGACATCCATTACCATTACCCATATTGTCCACCAAGCCTTTTCTGACCCCCCCCCCCTGTTACTTTGTCCTATACACAGCTTTTCAAACAGCTATCAGCCTCTCTCCCCAAAATACCCACAGAAGGTCCCCATTGCCTCTTGTGCGGAGTCTCAACATTGAGCTCCACACCTGTCATTATTACTCTCTGCGCATCTCCAACTTCAAGTCAGACAGACCCACACGATGGCTTTTGTGAGGTGGTTGAAAACTCAAGTTATAAAGCTCACTGGCCTAAGAAGAATCCTAACTCTTCCCTAGACTCTCTGTCCTTGTTTGAGAAAAGGATAGTCATTCCTAGCACAGATCTTTGTGAACATCAGTTGAAATGAAAACATGTGACCAATGCCTGTCGGTGAAGATGTGCCAATTAAAAATACCCTTTATAATGATTATGGATAAGCCTGGTGCCTTCAAAATCCATAGTCATTGCTCCCTACTAGTCAATGCCCCTTGCCTCCCTGGAAACCTGAATATGAATGTATTCTTCTCACAAAGGCCTTTTTGACTAATCATATATGTATACACACATGAACACATGTGTACACAAATATATGTTGTGAACAGAATTCCTAGGGGCAGTGTAGGTTAAGCATTGGGCTGCTAACCACAGGGTCAGCAGATCAAACCCACAAGCTACTCAACAACAGAAAGATGAGGCTGTCTGATCTTAAAGATTTACAGCCTGGGCTGAGCCCTGGTGGGATAAGTAGTTGAGTGCAGGACCGCAGCCCGCGGGCTTGGCGGTTCAAATCCACCGGTGGCTTTCAGGAGCAGCACTAGGTAGCTCCCATGGCCACCCGAGGGCTGCGATGCCCCCTCCCCTCAAAAAAAAAAAGATTTACAGTCTCAGAAACCCTAAAGACCACTCCTATCAATCCTACAAGGTTAATATGAGATGAAATAATAGATTTGGCAGTGGTGGATATATTGTAGGCACATAGGAACATGTTCGACACACAAACATACTTGATATACTTGCTAAAATCTCTGTAACATTTTCAAATTGCTTTATCTCCTGATGCTCAATGCACTTCTTGTCCTTACCCCGTGCATCTTCACTAAGTGAACACCTTCAAATTCAGTTTGGATTTGTTTCTTCATTATGACCTTAGTTCCTTTCATTTTTTTTCTTGCCTTTAACATTTTTGAAATATGTATAATTGTGGACTCTGCCTATTCATTAAGCACGGCAGAACATACACCGATTCAGCAGGTTCTGCGTGTTGACTATGGGCATGGATGGCCTGGGCCCTGAGCCGTGCCACTGCCCTCAGCCTCCTGCTCTGACCTTCAGGTTCCAGCCACCCTTTCAAATGACTCGTCAATTTGACTACAGGCTGATCTCACAGGAGCACAATGCTCAAGACAGACAATTTTTTATGGGTCAGACGAGTAAATTTGGCATTTTGAATGATTGTTTGATTTTAAGAGTACTCCTGGGGTGTTTTTAAGGTTAACCTATGGTGTAAAAATTATTTCAGGGCAATTGTTTCAGAGGTTCAGCCACCCACTCTGAAAGTCTAGTGCCTGCGAAAATTTGACATTCTATTCTGTGTCTTCCGTCTCCTGCTCAGAAGCTGTTCTAACTCTTTTAGTACATTGTAAGCTCACCTGGATTAATGTTTTCAAAGAGGTGAAGTCATTATTACCTGCACTGAACACTGCTATTTGCTGTGCCTGACGTGGACCTGATCCAAGCAACCAATCCTCCATCCCAGAGAAAGAGGCTGGGAATTTTCAACATCGCTATTCCCACATCCTCAAAATGCATTGCTAGAGGGTTATTCATGTTTTATATATTTCTTTGGGCTTTGGTGAGTTAAATTGACATTGTAACTATCTGTCAGAAGACACCAGAGTAACTCAGATGCAGATTATGTACTCTACAATACATTCCAGGTTCTCTTTAGCTGGTATTGACCTGGCAAAACTCAACACATCAGTCACCGTTTTCATCAGAGTCAAATAAGTACATTCTTGAGGCCGTCATAGTGAAGGGTGATTCTGTCCAAGAAGGATGGGGAAGTTCTCTAAATAAATCAGACCTCTGTGTCCCAGGCTTAGTGTGCCCATCTAATAACTGTTCTTTGAGTCTCTGAGGCCATGGCTATGTAATATGCCCACAGGGAAAAGAACAATTGATTTGCCTTCTCAATGGGCTGCCAGATGCACTGAAGTGGAGATTCCATTTCCTGGCCCAAGTCCCTAAAAATAGAGACCTGGCTAGTAAAATGTAATCTGTATCGACACCTAATAAGTTGTTCCTAGTTGCTTGGCACACTTGGAGAGCATTTTGTGAAACAAGAATCTCAGCCAATCACCTTCTTTAGAATTGAAGTCATGCATGCCACGGTGAGCCGCTCTTCTGCTTGCACATGGCCCTGAGACAAGGAAGAGCAGCCAGAATGAGCAGAGGTTGGGTTCTGTGGCTGCCGAGAAGCACTTCTCAATGAACACCTGCACATTGTTTTCTTGATAGACCCTAAAGAGTCTATCTTCTTGAATTCACATGGAGCCCTCACTGCAGAATTTCAGAATCATGGTGGCAGTGGGGTTGGTGGTGGAGTGGGGTGGTTGGGTAAGTCCTTCTTCATGTAGATGGGAAGTTTTCAGTCTTGTAGTGAATGGCACGCTGGATGCCATGAATTGAAGCAGTGCTCATTCACAAGGTCACAAGGTCAACTTGCATTATACCTATTGGCCCTGGACCAATTTTCCATCGCACATCCATATGATTTGTCAAACCTTGATAACACTGAAGAGTCATTAAAATTACACCTTATAAATACATGCCTACATATATGTTGTCCTTCTTGCCAACATGTCCATAATGAGCGACTTGGAATGACATACAGTACAGTATCTGATGCTTTGGGGAAGGTTAGGGTGTCAGCATTGATATTAGGTGGCTTGCGGCATCACAGCCTGTAATCACAGTTTATTGTGCCCTCACTAACAGCCACACTTTACTGGCGCACCTGTGTCAACACCACTCAGAATGAGTCACTCACCCTGGGTCCACATACGAATTACCTTTCACATTTAGTTTGTCAAAGAGGCATAGGTCACATCTGGCAGAGTTACTGAGTCACAAGTGTAGGAATCTGAAACCCGAACTCCGTCCACTGAATTCCCTCTCTCGTTTTTGCAAATGTTCTATTTCACCTTATAAAGGGCTGTCAGCCTTAAGATTTAAAGATTTAAGCTTGAAGGGGCTATAATTATTTCTCTAGGGCTCTGTCGAGATTTTTGCAGCTTACTCATTCATTGTTCCCACATGATTTTATATTTGTCATTTTTTTCCTCCTTTGCAATGGCAGAAGTTTTTCAATTGCTCTCCACAAATGGAAAACTAGGGTGAATGCCATAAATCTCAAGCTGACTTTCCATAGCAATCACCCATAGGAAGAGGCTGAGTCAGGAGGGACTCAAATGGCTTTTCTTAGAAAGAAGCTTCTGTGGTCTTGGCCCACCTTCTTTCTCAGAGAAGTCAAATGAGTGGGACTGTTACTTTACTCCTTGTTCTTTTGTCCCTTGTAGGTCACGAATGTTCCCAGAACTACACAGCACCGAGTGGAGTCATAAAGTCCCCTGGCTTCCCTGAAAAATACCCCAACAGCCTGGAATGCACGTATATTATCTTTGCACCAAAGATGTCAGAAATTATCTTGGAATTTGAAAGCTTTGACCTGGAGCTTGACTCAAATCCCCCCGGGGGGATATCCTGTCGCTATGACAGAATGGAAATCTGGGATGGATTCCCTGAAGGTAAGATCCATTAGACGTGTCCCCCTAGGAGAA
This sequence comes from Nesogale talazaci, assembly GCA_004026705.1. NCBI lineage: Eukaryota > Metazoa > Chordata > Mammalia > Afrosoricida > Tenrecidae > Nesogale > Nesogale talazaci. The sequence goes on along the minus strand of PVJH01008492.1, from coordinate 5,526 downwards.
GGACCGGTGGGAGGGGACATCGGAGCCCATTTAGAAGCGCCATGATACAGGCATCATCTCAAAAAGAATGTTTCAAAGGGAAAGGGCCAAGGGAGGCAGCATAGCTGTGCCTTTCTACACAGAACAGCGAAGAAATATCAGAGCTCTGAAGGAACTTAGAGATTCTCGAGTTCAATCCCTTCATTTCATAAATAAGAAATCTGAGCCCATGAACATCTCCCAGCTACTTTGGTGATAGAATGGTGTCCAAAGTGGCGGTTTCTGCTCAGAAATAGTGTTCTGGTTTCACTGGCTTGCCAGTGACTCTTATTGTTGCCTGTTCTCGGGTCCAGGCTCAAAGGAAGGACATGCTGCCCAGTCCTGCCCTATGCTGGTGATCTGCTACAGATGGACTGCAGTGTCCACGGGTTTCACTGTAGGAGTTTCTGAAGGCGGTCCTCAGACTTCTCTTACTAGTCAGTTGCCTACTGCGATTAACTCTTCGACTCTCAAAGATTAAATCAGCCCTCCCATCCTTGCAAATGCTACGACCAAGGGGAAGGGAGGTTCAGTACCTGATAAAGTTTCAGGATGAAATCGTTATCCCTGATATTACCAAAGAAAGGAGTGAAAAATTCCAACCAGAAGTGAGAATGTTTGAGCAGTTCTAACTGAGGCAGATTTTCCGATTGCTGCTGAGGGCATTGTTCATCTTCAGCAACATGTCAGCCAAATGCACTTCCATGAGTCAGCTCTAGGTCATCTAGTTCTGACCCTGCAGGGACAGAGTGGAACCACCCCTTATAGGTCTGCAAAACTGGAACTCTTTATGGAAGTAGAAAACCTCATCGTTCTCCCTCAGAGCAGCTGGGGGTTTTGAACTGCTGACCTTGCAATTAGCAGCCTGATACCACCAGAGTTCCTTTTAGCAAATTCAGTGACATCAAAGTCTGATGTATTTTCGTGGATTCATTCCTCTCCATTCATTTGCACGTTGAAAAATGTATGCATAGAGCACCTACTATGTAGACACTGTTTTAGGAACTTCACAAATGAGGCCATCAACAAGTGCTGTCCTTGTGAAGTTTCAGGAGCGTGGGGCTGCAGCAGGTAAACTGCTGAAGAAGAAGTCAGTGGATTGAGCCAATCGGTGTCTCTGGGGGAGAAAAGATGTGGCAGTTGCCTTTTGTAAAGATTTGCAATCTTGGAGCCCTTTGGGGCAGTTCTCCTATGGGAGCTTTGAATTGGAAGACGGGGTGTTTGGGTATCTAGGCACGTAGTAGAGTATGTCTTTAGAATGTCATTGCTATGAGCTGTCATCGCGTCTCTTCTGAGTCATGGCGACCCTTGCGAAATGCTCCATGTAAAAACAAAGGAGGGAGCCAGGGAGGAAGGAGACTGGGAGCAAGGAAAGGAAGGGACGAAAGCAAGGTAAAGGCATGAGAAAGATACAAAAGCAAGGAGAAGTGGGGGTGGGGTTGACATTGCAAGCTAGACCGTATTAAGGAAGTGACATTGGAGCAAAGGCAGTGGCGGAGGTAGTCCTATGGACATCGGCAGGAAAGTTTCTCAATCTTTGTGAGTTAGAAGGAGAAGGGAAAACATACGCACTCAAATTCTGAACAAGGGGAGGTCATATCTAGGAATGTGCTGCACAGATAAGAAAGGGCAGCCCGAGCCTTCTGACTAATCACATCAAAGGGAAGGACCCGTAGGAGCAGAGTGGTTAAAATGCTCAGCTGCTGTCAAGGTCAGAGGAAGATGTGGCTGGAGGAAGGGAGATGTGGCAGCCTCTTCTATTAGAAACGAGAACAAAGCACCAGCCTTGGCAGCCCTGTGGGGCACTTCTACTCTGTCCCCTCAGGGCTCTACGAGATGGAATCCACGCATAGGCAGTGAGTCTAAAACTGAATGATTACGATTATTACGTTGGGAGAAAGACTATTTAAGTAAACTTTAAATGAATCACAAATACAACCTGAAAGAGATGATTTAGTCTTCGAATTGACAACTTTAAGTCATCAGTGTAATTCCATTCAGGAATATTCCCCAATTGCACACATCAATGGAGAGAAAGGGCCTTTAGGAAAAGCTTATGTTGTCATCTGAGTAGATGGATGAGCTGCTAGCTTCATTTCTTCTTTGCGCTTTACCATATAAACAGAATTATGGGAGCTTATCAAAACTCCTTCATTGAGTAATAAGGCTTACCCTGACAGAATGCTGATGGCGTCTCACTATTCAATCCAATAATTAGGAAAACAATGTTATAATAATATTGGAACAATAGTTGAAATATTTAATGATGGGTTTATTTGTTCACAACCTAAATTTTCAGCCTTTCCATCTACAACTTTCATTTACAATGACATCTGAAAAGGGGGTCCAATCAACCACCTTATTTAGAATACTTTCAGAAAGAAGCACATTGTTATTCGTGTCAAGGGTTGTTCAAAGTAGTAATTTTCTGGTTCCAGAAAATCACTGAGTTGAAACGAGGAACAATTAACAATAAGAGTTATCAGCCTTGCAATTCACCCATGTTTTGAACTATGGTACGTTTGGCTTTTTCCCAGAAAAAGCTAGGCTTGGAATATGAAATGTGTGTTTACATCTTTGTTACTATTTACCTGGCCTCCTCCAGCTGACACCAGCAAAGTAAGTGTCTCTCTTTGGGGGGCAAAATGAGAAACTACATTTTGCTGGGGTTTGTGTCCATATCGTGGGCACTGTTTTTGCCACAGTAGAGCCCATCCTTACAGTCCCTCTGCTGGCACAATTGCTTTTAGCTTTGAATATCATTTCAAAAACCGACAACCAGAAGACGCTGAAAGCTTTTAACCATCCACTGATGTTATGTTGCATTCTGTTAAACGACTGGGTAATTGAAAGCTACCCATTGATTCCGATGGACTTCGAAGAAAAGCCGTTTACTCCCAAACTCAAAATACATGGCCAGCATGCCATAATTCACCCATCTCCCCGCTTCACGAGCTATGACGATGTGTGTGTTTACTCTCCAGTAGAAACTCCATCTCTGGCTGTTTACATGTGACTTTGAGAGCCATGGGCTCAGCACTGCTGCTTTGGTCAGTGCTCTAGTACTCATGCTGCGTGATGGAGCCCAAGGGGGTTGCTGACCTCACTGCCACAGAGGGGTGGGAAAGAGAGGGTGATGTCAGCCTCTGCCTGGGCTGGGGGTGCGGTTTCCATGGCAGTCTTCTCTGCATTCCCCAAATTATGAGCACTTTTAGAAAGAAGTTTAATGAAACTTCTTTCATAAAACTAGATTGCATCCTGTGTGCCTTCTTCATGTGCTTGTAGAAAAAACTTAAACGTTTAAAACCATGAAGATAGAAATGAGAAAAAAAACATAGCAAAGTTTAAATTCAGTCCTCTAAATCATTTTCACCAAAATATTCCACTTTTTTTTGTTTCGTTTTTTGTTTTGGGGGGGCATCACTGCTCTCCGGTGGTGGGAGTAGGAGGCCCAGCCCCACTGCTGGAATTGAACCTCCACCCCCGTGGGCCGCAGTCCCGCGCACAACCACTACGCCACCGGGGCTCAGCCCAAGTATTCCACTTTTTAAAAGTAGATATGGTCTGTCCTGGTTCTTTGAAATGATCACCCCTCTCCTTTTCCCCCCTGCTTACTTATTCAAAATACCTCCTTGAGAAAGTATCTCTTGAGAGTTGAGTTTTGCTTCCCCTCCACATTAAGGAAATTAATCTGATCACAGATAGGTGTGTAATTATTGAAGAGATTCATAGGAATATTCAGAGGCTGAGGTCACGCCACGCCTAGTTGCAGGTGTTTCTTCAAACTGCCCAAATCCTGAATTAGCTCAACACCTGAGAAGACATGGTCATCACAGGCCTACCCCAACCCCCACTCCAGGTGATAGTGTGGCAGACGTTGTTTGCTTAAATTTTTTATTCTAATGCATTTGATTTCTACTTTTGTTTCTGTGGTGTTTTCCATTCATCTCCTGGGCCTTTGGGTTCACAATAAAGGAAATAGAAAATCCATTCACTGTGTAACACACAAATGAGCATACACACACACACACACACACACACAAGAAGGGGATGAGTACTTCATCCATTCTTGCTCAGATCAATCAATATTGCTTTAGCTTGCTAGGCAAAGATCTCGCTGTTGTCCAGGAAAATTCAATACTTCTTTGTAATCTTGTCGAAAAAGCCTTTCACTCTCATGTCTTGAGGGCTCCTAAAGAGAGTCGCATGCTGCTGTCCGGGGGCGATGTTGTAAAGGACAGAAGGCAGATTTACCCGGCATGTCTTCAACATTATCAACCAGTGAGTCATGGAGACGCTCTTGGAATTATGAGTCTGCATTAGACAAATCCCTTCTGTTTCCTCTTTCAAAGAGCCCTCCCCCCCTCCTACAATCCCAAAAGACTTGGGTGTTAGTGGAGGGCGAGACCAGCCTGAGCGGGTAACTGGGTGATCACAGCAACCCCTTCCTGGCTTATTTTCTTGGTAAGGTTAGTAGCTATGGCGATCAGAGATAATTCCAAGGATTAGAGTGTTATCAAAGATTTGCCCACAAATGAAAAGAAAAGAAGCACCATGAAACTAGAATCTTGGCATTAAATGGAGGAGAAAAGGAGAATACATAAACAGACTCTAAATCTTCATTTAAAACTCCAGACCAGATGGGAAATAATTTTTGAGGAAAGACCTGAATGTTCATGTTTTTAAAAGATGATTTAAAAAAAATATATTGAATTGGACCACATTCGGAGCAAAGAAAAACTGTCAAAGAACTTGCTACAGAAGAATCCGAGGTCATAGTTAAAACTGAGGAGGGGGTGGGGAAGCAAAAAAGACAGGAGTTTCAGACTCTGAGACGCTTTCTCCTGCTAACAAGGGCCCCCAGTGTAGCACAGTCCTCTTCCCACAATGCACTTCTATTTACCATTCCCATGTGCTGCCCTATTCCACGGTCGCTCAGGAGATTCCAACTCATAGCAGCGTATTTAGAGTTGTTCCCAAACTTATTTGGCCTACTGCTCCTTCTGCAGGAAAATATAAATGACTCTGAGTAACCCCTTGGAAATGTTAAAAATGTGTGCACTATAGCCCACAATCCAGGATCCAGTACCGGTATCTCCTTTGGCTGCCCCCTTGACCACTCCAGCTCTCCTGGGGGGGGGGGGGGGGAGGGTATTTCCCACATTGGGAAGCACTGGTATAGACCCACCCAACAGACTCCTCTCTCTCTCTCAGAGCAGCCAATGGGGTGCATACTAACCTAACCCAAAGCGCCACCTAGAGATTCTCCTTAATTCCCCTAATTCAGTCTTCTGTTGGCTTTCTGTATGAAAAGGTAGAATCTACACACAGAGAGTAAGAGAGTTGTCAGAAAGCTAGGTTGTAGGATTATAAAGAGACTTCCCCAGTTTTGTCTCCCTGGAGATATGCCAAACATTAGAAGCTATTTGCCAGCACACAGTGGGAGGTCAGATGCTTTGGGATATTTTCCCTGAAGTCATCTGGTCCACTGTAGGTGGGGTTCACACC